>JAQGAO010002891.1:0-18383 GCA_034697705.1 Ommatoiulus sabulosus
AACATAACTGAAATAGTCTTTAAGAAATCGAAACTATTTAGGAATCGCGTTTGATTTCCCTTCCCATTTCATAGGACGTCCACAAACTTTGGGCCATCCAGAAATAATTAAGCTTATAGATAAAACGAAAATTGAATGTGCTCAAACGTATATTCCCTGACTTTTCCAGGTTTTACAAAAACTTCCCTAAACAATGACAATGTCAAAAAATGACATGAGCTATTTTTCAAAATCGACACAGGAACATAATTTGTAATATTTTATGATGACAATTTTGAACATTTTTGAATGACATTTTTTTAAACATTTGACAATTTTGTATTCGGAAAATGTTGAAAATTTGTCCTCGGGTTTCTCCTCGGAAAATGTGAAAAATTTTGTCCTCAGAAATCGTGGCAAATTTTGAAATTTTGACCTCAACAATGTGGAAAATGTTGCGGAAATCCTGGAGAATTTTACAAATTTGTCCTTGGAAAACGTGGCAGATTTCGCCATTTTGTCCATCGGAAAACGTGTCAACTTCCTCAATTTTGTCCGTCTGAAAACGTTGCAAAATTGTGAAATTTGCCTTACGGACCGGGAAAACGTGGCAGATTTCGCCTTTTTGTCCCTCGGAAAACGTGGAAAATTCATGGACAAATTTCGCAATTTTGCCTCTCGAAAAACGTGGCAGATTTCGCATTTTTGTCCCTTGGAAAACCACGTGGAAACATTAATTTTGATTGTTAAATTCACCGATTTATAATTTAATTTTTTTTAAATGATCTTTATTGAAACTTCAAAGTGCAAGTATTGAATATCGTTTAACAACAATCGATCTCTAAATTAACCGGATTAAAAAATACTTGAGAAAGAGAAAATTAGTGGCAAAACAGGTTGTTACTTATATACATGTAGTTTCTAACTTGTTTTATTGAAAATGATAGTAATTGAAAAAGTTACTTAAGGCTGATTGTAGGTGGAAGCGACGAAATATGAAGTAGAAGCTTCGACAAAATGAGAAAAAACAGTTGCTAAAAATTATCCAATAAATGTTTACACCCTATAATTTAATAAGAAGAAACAAAACGTAACAAAAATTCGGAGGATTTGTGATAAATTGTCAAACAGTTTATGTGGTCTTCCTCAGGGTTCCCAAAACATTTCATTTTCAACTTCCCAGACTTTTCCAGGTTTTATAAACAAATTTCTGTGACCAATGACAATGTCAACATTTACTAAGGACAATTATGAAAAAAAAATCAACAAAAAAAATTAAAAATAAAATAGGAAGAAAAAGCACACGTTTCCAAAAAATGCACTGAACAAAATGGACATTTTTTTGAACGATAGATGGCATTGACGTAGATTTTTTGACTAAGCTTGATTATATTCCATACAGAATTTTTCTTTTAAAAAAAATAAATGATGAACCAAGGTTTCCCAGAAATGACAATGTCAAAATTTGACATGTGTCAATATTATCCACGATTTTAAAACATCGAAACTGCAGGACAATATTTTGTAACATAATAAAAAAATTTAAAAATTAACATAAACATTTTTTTTTAAAAGAATTGCATTAAAAAATTGAAAATTTAACAATTATGTATTCGGTAAATGTAAAACGTTTTGCAAATTTCCACTCGGAAAATTTTCAGAAATATTGAAAATTTGTAGTCGGAAAACGTAGAGAATTTTATCAAATTTGTACTTTGAAAACGTGGAGTATTTTCCAAATTCGTTCTCGGAAAACATGGAAAATATTGCAAATTATGTACTCAGAAACTGTAGAAAATTTTGCACATTTTTACTCAGAAAGCGTGGAAAATTTTGCATATTTGTACTCGAAAAGCTTTAAGAATTTTGGAAAAATTTTCTCGGAAAATTTTCTCAGATGAACGTTATTTATCAAGCAAACTAGCAGTTATTTGCGTGCAACAGACCTCTGTCAGAAATCCTATTAACATTTACATTTATTAATTAACTAATTTGCGTCATTTAACTGTATATTCTATGAAATTTATTATAAACTTATTCTCTTCCATCTTTAGTTCGCCTTTATATACGAGTTTGCATAGATATGATTTTTGATGATTTAAAAAAAAATTTAAAAGCATTTACCTGTTGGATAGATTCAGCAATTGGATTTATTCCATACGATTTAGATACGTATGGAAATCCTCGGTCACCCGATCTATTTCAAAATTTAACGCCAGGTGGCCACGTAGCGATAGTCAGCGCAACAACTGGCGCCGTCGGCGGTAAAACGCTGCAACTACAATTCGGCCAGTCGTCTATTGCTGATTTTTAGACAGATTTTCAGACTCGAACATAATAAGTAGGCCTACTGCTAGTTCTATAGACAGTGTTGTTATTGCTGACGTTTTTTGGTATGTAAAGGAATGGGAAGCACAGGTGAAACCGCGCATGACATGTTGCCCAATACAGTACAATACAATGTACAATATTTATTCACGAAGGTTACAGTTAAGTAACGTATGAATACAAAAAGTTATCCGGCCGGGTTATACGAATAATGTTTTTAGAGTAAAAAAGAAACAATAATGAAAGACATGAAACTGCGCATAAATAAATGAGATGATTTTGTCTTAATAAACAAATAGGTAGAAAAAAGATAGAGAGAAAAAAGAAACCATTTTAGTAATATCTAGGACGGTTTGTTTCAGTCAGGTTGAGGTAGCTTCCACAGGCTGTTGACATTTGGTATGGCACCAATGTACTCGTCCAGGTTGTACATTGGGTTGTGGATTAAGCCCCATATCCACTGCCACTCAACTTCAACTTTCAACTCTCAACTGGGTCAGTGATGACGTGTGCATGATGCTGCTATCACGTTTTCACTCAACCTAGAAGGAGGAAATCAAGTTGAGTGGCTTAGTTGAGCTTATTCGTCGAGTGTAGGTCTTTTCCTTTGATCTTGCTCAACTAGGCCCAACTACCAGCGATATATCGATTTAAATCGATGATACTTTAAACAACAGCATTTTGTTTTATCGTATTTTGAAGTCTCCACGCACGAAATTGAGTATATCTGTCGTAAGTATTGCTGCATTTAGAGGTTTATGCTTTTTGTAAATGTTTGTAAATGAAAGATTAGTAGTATTAAACAGTTAAAAAGGACATGTGTCATCGGTGTTTTTTAAATTATGGTTGTAGCTTTGCAAAAATTGGAACTATACGATAGGAAGCAGTGAAGTAGGAATCAAGTTATAGAGCTTGATGCTACAGCATTCGGTGGATTTGTAGTACTTTGGCGATTTGCCATGCCGTACGTAAACATTGGTTCTATGTCTGGTGTAGTGCTCGTGGAATTGCTGATTTGTTGTTAATGTATTCAAGAAAGTGCGTTCGTGTATCCAGAAAACCATATTAAATACAATCAGGGATGGTAGGGTCATGAGCTTCAGGCTGATGAAAGCTTGTCTTCAAGATTCGTGTTGAGGGATATCCATGATTGTCCTGACAGCCTATTTCTGGAGGACCAGAAGCCTCTGAATGTTTTGCTTCGTAGTTGTGCTCCAGGCAAGGATCCCATTCTGTAAACGGGCCTGGACTAGTGAGTAATATGAACATAGTAGAGTAGACAAACTTTATCGCTGAGCTCCTGCCTTATCCGTCGCAGAGCATAGATACCGCTGGTGATTTTGGCAGCAATGCGTTCGATCTGTTTACTCCAAGTATCCCTACCCCCTATAATCAGGAGACCAAGGTATTTGATAGTGATGCTATCCTTGCCATTGAATGCTAGAACTTCGATTTTCTTCTGCCTCAGTGACGTGACATTAGCTGCACTCCAGTTGGATATTTCATTGTGACTTCCCTCAATGGCCCCAGCTGGGTCTGTTTGTGCCTCATCAAGAGTGAAAACGTCATCAGCGTAGAGTGATATGTCATGGCCAGTCCAGTGGGAGATCATTGATAAAGATTATGAAGAGAGGGCCCAGAATAGAACCTTGAGGTACACCATGTCGGATAGTTACTGTATCAAAAAGTAAGAGATGGCCCTGAGTGCTCGTTGCGACCACTGCGGTTCTTTCCCAAAGGTACGATGCGATCCAACTTAGGGGGTGCCTCTGACACCACAGCATTCGAGCTTTTTTAACAGGATGGAGTGATTGACACTATCAAAGGCCTTACTGATGTTGCAGGTGATTCCAATAGAGTCAACTAAGTCAGCAGCTTTGTCCAGAATGCTAAGTATAGCATCCCGAGTGTCTCTGCCCTTCATGAAGCCATATTGAATTGGATGAATTCTAGATTTTATAAAGTTTCTAAGCCGGCTCTGAAATGCGCATCAGCAGCTTTGTCCAGAATGCTAAGTATAGCATCCTAAGTGTCTCTGCCCTTCATGAAGCCATATTGAATTGGATGAATTCTAGATTTTATGAAGTTTCTAAGCCGGCTCTGAAATGCGCGTTTGAACACTTTGGAGATTACACTAATCAGTTAGAGAGGACGGTAGTTAGTTGGAGTATGATCACTGCTTTTATAAATGAAGAAAGTTCTAGCTGTTTTTAGCCGAAAAGGAAAACTGCCCGCGGTTGAAGGATCTGTTGATACACTCGGTGAGAACTGCAATTATTTCATGGTGAATGGATTTTAATGCACAAGCGCGAATGCCGTCAATGCCAGGAGAAGTGTCTTCAGGGTGCTGATAATCTTAGTTGCCTCACTAGTAGTCACAGGGGTCAGGAAGAAGCTCTGGCTGGAAGTCTGCATGCTGCTTGTGAAGCGCTGAGTGCTACCTGGGTTTTGAAGCTGGGTTGCCAATGTGTCTCTGAAGATTCCATTGATTGCTGTGGGGTCATTTATGGTTCATTTGTTGGTTACCACCTCGACAATGTTGGTCTTCTTTTTGCGGCGGCCTCTGATCTCATTTATCACGCTCCATATCTCACCGCAGGTGAAGTTGCCAAGTTTTTCATGATACCTCACGCTTCAGGTACTTGCATACAATGTTGTACCAGTATTTGGTTTTATGGCATAGTGGAGATTTTAGTAAGGCAGTATGTAAATTTTGCTTTGTTGCTCCATGTCTCTGATTGTAGGAGTTTCCCAGTGGTTGCTCCACTCACAGCTATAATGCCAGTATATAATAGTGTTATGCCACACAGTGTTATGCTATCAAAATAAAACGATGGTATTGCTATTAAAATCGGACTGTATGTATAGGCCTACTCATGCTTTTTGAGGCATCAATGTGCCCCCAATGTTTTATGGCTGAAATAACACTGATAAATAATACAAACCTGATAGTTCTGAATCAGCCCATGTTGAAGGAAATCGATGTTTTTAGTGATAGCTGAGCAGTGATGCCGTACAGAACGAAAAAAACTGATGTCACCACCCATTTCGCGCATTCACAGTAAAGTGTTTCCGAAACACCCTTTGATCGACCGGTAGTCGGGTGGCTGGTTAAAACACGTCATGAAACAAAGTTTCATATAAAATGTTGCGATAAAAATGTTGCATTCAATTTTTTTGTGCAACTTTTTCATGAAACTGTTGCGAAACAGTGTTTCACAACACTGTTTCGTCAGTGGTCTTTAGTTGCCGTAGTGGAGCGGTGAACCATTTCTGTTCCTTGATGGTGTTGTCTCATTGCTGCTAAACGCATCTGTATGCTCTTATCTTTTTTTAACACTGGTCGTAATGGGTTGAGTAGGTTCCCTGGATCAGTAGGGTCAGGTACTTCTTCCACTATGTCCATGTTGATGAGATAATGAATTTACGCCTTGACAATATCCTTCAGATGGTATGGTATGCGTCTTACCTGGTGCTGCGTCACTTGCATGCCCTCCTTTAACTGAAGTTTGACTTGTTAATTGCTTAGTTTGCCAAGACCGTGGAACTGATCTTTATGCTCCTCTACTACCGATTGTAGTGATGCATTAATATTCAAAAAATAGATGTCTGCATGGTATTGTTCCACTCCTAATTCTAAACATGCTTTGTGTCTTAGTAGGCATGGGTAGTCTTCGCTCCTCTAGATTACCTTATAACTGCTGCTGTAGTTGCTGTACTATAGTCAGCTCGCATTCACCTGCTACTTTCAAAAAGGTGTCCTGTGCACCAGGCGTGGAATTACCGTGCATCCATTGAAGTCAGTCCAATTGTATTTAATTGGCTTCAAATGTCATTGTGCATTTCCCTATACATGAAGACAATTGCATGTTCTGCAATGATTGACGGACTGATTTCATAAATCATATTGCTATTAAGTGGCAATAATCAGCTATTGGCTGGCCATGTCGTTGGGCTGCAAAAATTAGCCTGGTTTACTGGTCATGTGGCTGCACGAACTCACGATAATGATAGTGTAGAGCAAGGGCAGCATTGTGCCATCCATGGACCTTAAATTGATGGGATTTCCACCATTTATGGGCATCCCCTTTCAATAAAGCAATCAATATGTCGTGCATTTTCAAATCGGGCACATGATTGTGCCGTATGATGGTTTCGACAGCCGAAATCCATCCTAAAAATTCGGACTTGTCACCGGAGAACTTGTCCATTTGTGCAAAAGCACGGGTCAGTCTCTCAGGGTTATCTTCCTTTATCTTCTATCATCAAGTAGTTGGCATTAAACTCGCAATTAGACACCTTAAATTACCGCAACCAGAAAGATTTAATATCAAAAACAACGTTTCGACGTAACCTACGTCTTCAACAAGTGTCACTATGGCGATATACGATCTTCTCTTCTACAACCATTTGAATACTTGGTTAGTATGCAATATAGGGTCAGTCCCTCCATCCACTGAAAGCACCACTGACAGCTTCCTTATCATGGTTATTGGTGGTATAATTTTCACCAATTTAAAGTGCAAATCTGAAAAATTTTCTCAAGTTTTCCAGGACAAATTTTCAACATTTTCGACAGATTCCGTGGACAAATTTGCACATTTTTCGATAGTTTGCGAAAACAAATTTTGAAATTTTTTACTGATAATTTTGTAAAATTGTTCTAAGTTTTCAAAGTTGTCATTAGTAAATTTTGCAAAATATTGAATATTGTCCCGTGTCGATTTTGCGAATTTGTGGACAACATTGGCTTATGTCGATTTTGCGAATTTGTGGAAAACATTGGCTTATGTCGATTTTGACATTGTCACTGGAAAAGTCTTGAAAGTCCTGAAATTGAAATTTCTGGGTGAACCCTGTAAAAATGCCAATTTGTGCGTTTGTGTGGGATGAATTGGTGATGATCTAATGATGAGAAAGCATATTGTCATCTCATACAACGGCATCATTTAATCATTTCATTCGTTAAAAATATGAGGATATCCTAATTAAACCTGTATACATGTATTTATAATTTGAGACAGAAGATTAGTTTCAGAATTATCTCTATTCAATACAGTATGAGGAATAAATAACAAAGGGAAGTGACCATGAATGTGTAATTTCACATTTTCAAAATTCTCTCCAAAAATTCCAATTTAGA
Organism: Ommatoiulus sabulosus; assembly: GCA_034697705.1. Taxonomy (NCBI): domain Eukaryota; kingdom Metazoa; phylum Arthropoda; class Diplopoda; order Julida; family Julidae; genus Ommatoiulus; species Ommatoiulus sabulosus. Next base: position 7,451 of record JAQGAO010002891.1, read on the forward strand.
TAGCGCCATATAGTAATCCATGAATTCAAAAGGTAAAAATTGGCTGAATTATTTTGGTTGATGGTTCCTACACATGGCTCCGCATTAGAGCATCATTAGAGTAGGCTACATTATATTTGGCAGCCTTATCTACTGTTGAAGTTTGCGGCCGCCATCTTACTACACATTTTTAACTCGAGTATACCAAGATCCAGTAAATGCAAGCTTGCATTTGCGTTACATACAGCTTGTTCAGTTGTGCTACCATCGATTTTTGCTTTTGCGGGCCTTGGCAGCTGCTCATAAATCATCAGTAATGACACCGGAAATGCAATATTTGTGACTCACAGAAAATAATACTAGTTGAAGAAATAAAATATTTATTGGTAAGAGCACTGCTGCGCCTGACTTGTAGATATACAGTTTTACGCAGTATTCTTCAAGTATATCCTAAGCTCTATGAAAGTGTTCAATGAATGAATGAAAAACCTGTTTTAATTAATATAGTGACCATATGACGTCATTCAGCTTTGTTGGCCATCTTGGAGCCTGGCGCCCATATGGTATACTTTTGTAAAGGTTGACAAAGCCAGTCTATTTGAATAGAGTATAAACACTTTGCATAGTTGACATTATGTCAAACGATATGTAAATCGCTTGGCAGTAAACCCAGGAATTTACACGTCATGTGTCATGTGGAAGTGTAGAAAACATGAAATAAACAATTGACGAATGCTACATGTTGTTGATATTTATCAAATATTTAGATATCGGTATAAATGATTTGCGATTCAATGTGAATTAAATTGTACAATGATTGGAAAACAAGCATATGCATAATGGATGGTATTTGCCTTACCTATACATATATTGCCCAAACATATCCTATTTTACATGTGTTTATACGTGTCCTTTAATTTCTATTTTACTTGTTCTTGCATTGCAGAAAAACAATCCTCATCAACTGCATGGTTAACTTCATGATAAATGTTAATAATTTGACTCACTTCGTACTTTGTATGCCAGTACTTTGTATTGCCCAGACTGGGAAAACCTGATAAAGTCAGGGAACTTGAAAATGTCTGGAAAAATCAGTGAAGATTGGCTTCTTTTGAAAAATTCAGCATATTAATGTTGTCACAGTCCAAAATGAATGCTTCTACGTAGTTAGCTCAGTACCCATTTGCAAACTTTTTTAAAAAATTCCCAATTTGCAAAATTGTCAACTATTTTAGAGGACAAATTTACCGAGGACACATTTGCAACATTTTCAACATTTTTCGAGCAGAAATTGTCAATATTCTTAACCTTATGATAGTACATATTTTCGAAATTGTCAGTCTTTCGGAGCACACATTTGCAAAAATTTCAACTTCCGAATAGTGATTTGTAAAATTTTCAAAATTTTATTATGTCAATTTTATTTTTTTGAATATTGCACTTTGTCGATTTTGCAAAATCGTGGATGTAGTTGGCATATTTCATTTTGGAATATGAAATTTCTGGGGGGACCCTGATCTATCCGAGTATGATAATTTATTGATAACATCAACTAGTTTCTGAACAAAGAATTATTATATAATGATGTTTTTATGGTTTCTATTGACTCGTCAATTTGTACATGTTATCTGGACTTTCGAAATTACACTTTTAGATTTATGGAGGAGTAATTTTTGATCAGTCGCTAGATGGCGTGTACGGTGTTCAGATTTTTCTGTAAAAGCACCACCAAGACTGACAACGATAAAAATTGTTTCTAGAAAATAAAAAAATCTACTTTATCGATAGTGTTCATAGAGTATGATATATCCGTACATCTCGATAGTAATTGTTGAATAAACATAGACGTGGCTTCGCCTTTATATTAATAATTCATGTACCAGCATAGCAGACTCGTTTATGCGATGTCACGTGTGCACTGTACGTGCAAGGGCGATGGGAACTGGATATGGCCCTCATAATTGAATTTCCTCATCTCAACCGATATCAAATTGGCTATGATGTGCGCTACCCCAGCGTTCTGTCAATTAACCAACAATGATCCATATGCGCTTGTAGAGTTTGCACACGACGCCATATTTTCATCTACTAACAGCTGTTTTTTTGTTGTGTTTTTTCAGTGGCTCACTTCGACGGACGAATGTGGCCGCATCTACTACTTCCAAGAAAATGCCTCCGAGTCCTTTTGGCAGTTGCCGGAAGTGGTCATCACTGAGGTGAGTTATACCAACAAATTTCACTCCAATTAACTAAACTTCAAGTTAAAGTAGAAAATGTATTTTAAACAGTGCATATGTAGGAGGTATTAACCTTGTTCAGCTTATTCAGCAGCCAAATTCTGATTCTTTCTATTTTAAATAAATTTAAGGATTTCAGATTTGACACAAACATTCAAGTTAAAGTAGAAAAATATATTATATAGGAGGGACCTGCCTATTAAGCACTTGAAATTGAGTACGTACAGCATAATGGTCCATTATCTATGGGTAATTAGATAGTTTTTGTTCTATAGTTAAATAACTATGGAATTGGAAATTTAAGATCCAGGATTAGGATTCTCTCTTAGGATTAGGATTGGGATTTGGATTTTAGATTTGACACAAATATTCAAATTCAAACAGAAAAATGTTATATAGGACGGACATTCTGTACGTTTAAAGGTCCATTTTAATGGGTAATTTTGGCGGCGGTAGTTTTAGGCATATAGTTTTTGTTTTGTAGATAACGAACTCAAATAACTATGTACAGTGTACTGTAATTGGAAATTTTAAAACTTTTAAATTAATTAAAAATGAATTTAAAACCTCATTTTTGTCATTTCGTGTAGCTTATTGGTCCTTAGGTGGTGCGTTTAAAATTATTTTGCGGAAAATTTGATATTGTTAAATTTCCAATTCATATTTCCCTTCGTTATCTATAGAAATTAAATGTTATAGAAAATATTAGTAAAATATTTCATTTTAATAACATATTAATAAAATATTTGATTTTAATAAGAATATTCAAATAAATCAAATATTTTATTTTAATAAGAGTATTCAAATAAATCAAACAAATATTTCATTTTAATAGAATATTTATTTATAATTCAAATAAATATTTCATTTTAATGGAATATTTATCAAATATTTAATTTTAATAAAATATTTCATTAAAAACATGGGAAACTAGAACAGCCTCTTTTAAATCTCTGCAAGTTGTTCCAAGGGCAATGAAAAAGAAACATTTTTAGAATAATTTTATTTTTCTACGTTCAGCGTTTGTGAATTTCCATAAAAACTAGTACGCCTTGGTACGCTTTGTCGTGATCACAAGTGAATGAAATGTATTGTTTCTTTAAAAATAGTTGCAAAAAATCTTAAATTTAATTTCTTTTTAAAGGCCCTCATTTTAGAATAACACATCTACGAGCGTATTTATTGAAAAATGTAAATAACAAAAGACATTTCTAAATTTTTACTGTTGCAGATTTTTGGTCGGTGTCCATCTAAATTTGATTTCGCTTGCTTTGTACGTAAAATTGTTCAATTTTAAACAAAGTTCAATTTTAATTGCATCATTTTCTTGGTTTTGTATGATAGGGGGACTCAAACGGTAAAAATAAGCTCTCAACCCGACATGCGACCAGCTCATCTTCGTTGACCACTAGCCAGAGCGGTACAATGCGTCCGGTAGCAAGTCCACCAAAGTCCGTCAGCCCGCATCGAAGACCTTTGTCAGTAGCCGCCAGGGGCTCAAAAACAAGATCTATGGTTATCACCGATACGAGGTAACTTAAACTTATGATAAAATGTTTAAATATTTTTGAAATCTGCGAATTTGAGCACATGATCTTCAACTTTGAGAGAGGAAAAAATAACGAAAATAATTTTGGATCACTTTCTTTGGATTAAATATTTTTTGTCAGTTCTTATACGCAAATCAGTACAAGAATCAAATTGCTTTCAAATTTTGGCATTTTTCTAACATTAATTTTATTTTTTTAATCAAAATGAAATTCTTAAAGATTAGCACTTGAGCTCTCTCAGAATTGTTCATAATGGCATGCATTAATCACGCGTTTAAAATCTGAGAAATTAACATAAAATTCACAATGCCCTTGCCACTGTTTCTGGTTTCTTAAGGTTTGGTCTCCGGCACGAACCCAAGGAGATCAGGTCTTCAACCCTGCCAAAGAGTCTCACGAGTCACGCCATTGCTGATACGCAAGTAAGTACAGTTTTGTTACTTTTGTGCATAACTACCTTTTGTAGGAATTTCTACTCAGAAAAAGCAAATATTTGCAAAATATACTACATCAAATCACTTTCATGTTTACTTATTTTTATGAAAAACTATGTTTCACCCGAAAATTATCACACAGGTGAAAAAAAACAAATATCCTCGCGTTAATTATAACGCTCTTATATGCTAAAATTGGTTAATCGCGGTTTAAAATAATAGCTGGGTTAATTGATCTATTCATTGTGGTGAAAAACAAAAATAATTGAAAATGTCACGCTACTCCAAGGACAATTCAGCTTAAGCACACTTTCACTTGGTGTCGGGTTATCGTTTTCTATGATACGGGCGATGACGGTTTATCAATTTCTAAATTCCTCGGGAGTTAGTGTATTTGTAGTTTTCGCATTATATTTCTTTTGAATTCCGATTTTACTGCACTTAGTTTGTGGTCTTTTAGCACTGGACTCGTTAGCACGTCTGTTGATGGCGACAACACAGAGTATTTAAATTCATTGTCTTTACAGAATGGATTGCTATCTGGAAGCCTAAATGTTACAAAACTGAGTGATGGAGGAAAACGACTAAGGTAAGCTTGGACTTTTTTTCTAGTTTTCCTAAATTCTGAATCTTGAAACTTTTTTTCATATCTTCTTAAATTTTTCATTCTTGTTGAAATGTGGCCGTTTATAACAAATATTGGTTGGGCATCCTTACGGTTATCCAGTAAACTTATCTAAGTATCTATGTGTGATTTTTATGTTGTAGGAAAAATTGGTCTATACTTTTCGTTGCACTTCGTGACAATTCCATGGCTTTTTATAAGGACGTTAAAAGTTTGGTAAGTCAGTGAGTTGGCTAGTGATTGTTGATTATCTAAATGTTGCTAAATGGAGAAAATGGATTTTTAGAAGTAGAAAGGAAACAACGTTTCAAGCTTGTTCTTAATAAAAGTATTGGCTGTTTTTCAATTGCAACGTTATTATTGTTGATTATATCAGTTTTAGAAAGTTTTCTTATAATCCGACATCTGTTTTTTGCAGAATAAGGCGGAGTTCAATATTGACCTTGCAGGGGCAACTATCGAATGGGCTCCTGAAAAATCCAGCCGAAAAAACGTCTTTCAGGTAAAACGAAAACTAGATATTTTGACAGTTGGCCAAATTATTATTTTGAGAATCTCAAACTCCACACCTGTTCTGTTCTTTTTAAATACATGTGGGGCAATTTTTAACAGAATTAAATATATCTGCAAATTGAATCTTCCTAAATTATATAATTTTATTTCCGTTGTTAAAAATGTTCCCATATGCATTTAAAAAGAAAAGAATTTCTCAACGTTAGGGACGTTTTAGGTATTTAAAAAATAATATGTACTGAAAAATTTGTATGCAATGCACTCGTATGCTCAGTTTCATAAAATGATGCGATTTTCCATTTTGAGTCATCTATGTGTGTTAATTATGACAGGATCAAAACTCGATCCTTTGGAAAAAGACAAATGAAACGTTACAATTTTGGAAAAAGACATGTTAACGTGTCAAATTTACTTCTTTTTAATTTTATCAGCTTACAAGCAGCTCAGGGCAACAGTTTCTGCTCCAAGAAGAAGATGCTAAACTGGCAGTTCAGTGGTTTGATAACATCAAGAACACCATCGATGTTTTGGTACGTGCTTACTTGCTTTTGTTTAGCATTTACAAAATTTAATTCCTTAAATACCAGAAGATTACATGTAATTCTGAAATTTGGAGAATAGTAAAATTGGTATTGTTGAACTTCGTATAGTTGATTGAGCTTCAATGGATCATAGGATTAATTTTTTTTGTTTTTTCAAGTCTTGGCGTAAAATGAAAATGATTAATTTCATGTTTTAACAAGATTTTTGCTTCCTATAGCCCGTTAAAAAACCGGAAATCATCATTTTGGACAGCTCTCCAAACTTACATGGTGCACCATCTCCAGAAGAATTGAAAAAGTCTTATAAAATAGGACGCTCAAAATCAACAAAAAGAATCGGTAAGCTTTGTAGTGGGTGGACATGCTTTAAAAGGGAAGTTGATGCTGGGACAAAGTTTACAAAAAAAGGCAAAACATTGGTTGCATCATGTCACATAACATTTCAGTGTACATCGTTATGACATGAATGTCTGCAGAATATTTTCCAATTTTGGCCTTCTTAAATTTTTGTTGTTGTTTTGTTTTCAGACATGGATGGCTCTGGCAGTAGCAGCACAGAAGACTTGGACTGCTCTCAAAACGAAAAGAAAACGAGAATCCGAGACAAACTAAAAAACTTCTTCATACGCCGTCCGACCATGGAGAGCCTGCAGGAGAAAGGCATTATTAAGGAGGAGCCCGTATTTGGAAGCTCTCTCCAAACTCTGTTTACCAAGGACAAGGCTGCCGTTCCAAAGTTTGTCAGCAGCTGCATATCAGCAATTGAAAATAAAGGTCGGCAAAAATGAAATGAGAAATGATTTTGATCTTCTCAGTCGCATACATGTGACCAAATATTAATTCTGCGATGGTTTGTTCTCCTTTTAGATATGCACGCAGATGGTCTTTATAGGGCCTGTGGTAATCTTTCTCAAGTGCAGAAAATACGCTTTCAAGTCAATCAAGGTGAGCCTCCAAAATTGCGGCATGATTTTCATCATAATGATTGAAAAAAAAAGGAACTGCATTCACCAATATTATCTATTTTGTAAAGTTTGGAGATTGTGACAAAATGTTACCGAGTAATTGGTGTGAACTGAAAGCAAATGCTTCATTGTCAAATTTCAAACCAAACTTTTTCAGATAATTTTGAGATCCTCCAGACCGAGGAAGATATCCATGTCCTGACAGGTGCCCTCAAGATGTTTTTCCGTGAACTCAAGGAGCCGCTGTTTCCATTTACTACATTTCAGAAGTTTTTTAAAGCTAACGGTAAGGGCTTGTTTGTTGAAGCAAACATTGTTCCTAGTTATTCAGGCTGTAACGTTGCCATTTTTTATATTTCTAGGCCTGCAGGACCGTTCCAAGAAGCTGCATGCTTTTCGTGACTTAATTCATACTCTTCCTAAACCAAATTTCCAAACTCTCCAAGCGCTTTTGGAACACTTGTTAAGGTAATTTATTGGTTTTTCCCTTAAGTCTTCTAAATCGCAATAACTTTTCAAAGTTTTTCATAAGGCTAGTTGACATGCTAGCGAATGTGTAACTCTGGTATACATTTCCCGGGGAATTTTGAGTTCCTCGTCAATTCATCTCTCATGATTGTGAAATTCTTTCATTCCAGGGTGACGAAGGACAGTGACAAGAACCGCATGCACATCCAGAACCTGGCCATCGTCTTTGGCCCAACCCTGATGTGGCCGGCCAACGGCTCGGAGAACATCGCCCTTGACGTCATCCACCAGAATCAGATCATCGAATTTCTCCTACTAGAGTACGGCAACATCTTCAGGTGACTCGGCCACTGACAGTCCGTATTTTTGTTCAATTCCATGCCGGAGTTTTCCTTTTGCCAAGTTTTTCTCTACGTGGCTATAGCATCTCGGTTCTCGTCTATGTGTGTATATAAGTGATCTCAGTTGCACTCCGCCTATATGTATATATATAGATTAAATATAAAGTGGAATTATTTTGATCCCCTTCTCCAATTGCCCCATCCGAGACCCGAGAACTGCCATCCAAGAGATGAAGATCCGTTCCTTATCGCCATTAGCTAGTGCCATGTCATACGTAAGCAAGTGGGGAGTGTGTTTATCTGAGATTGAAGTGAAATGTTCATTCCATGTACATTCTGTTGGCCCGGACTCACTGGGACGGAAATTATTTTTGTATTCGGCATTTCCTGCCCGGAAAAAGTGCGTTGCTTCGAGTTTTGCTTTGGATTTTGCCTTAGGAGCTGCTCGACGAAGATCTGTGAATATCATAAGTATTTTTGTAAAAGGAGCAGACATATTTGGGGGTGCTCGCGGGCTTTGGAGGCTTACTGGCAAGTTCTGTACGATCATCCTACGTTACGATGTGTATTTATTTTGCTTTTTTGTGAATACGTTCAATAATCCAAGCAATACTGCATTCCCCTCAAGATGGAGATATTCATAGAATGTATGAATAAACTCAATTGTTGCTCAGCTCATCTGGCTTGTTGTGGATCGATTTTTTTCAATTTTTAACACGCGTTTACATAGGAACTTCTACGGCACAACATTTTGAACATGTAAATGAGACAAATAAACGGATTATAGATACTGGAAAGGGGGATCTGGGGAGTAGGACCCTTCTCTGTTCCGCCCTGGTAGAAAATGTGCAGTAACTCGGTGAAGGCCCTGAAGTGTTGGAAAGACAGAACATCTGCTAGGTTTTGATAACCCCGAATCCGAATGTCCGTTTTCCAAGAAGCAACGTCTGATGACTCGGTAGCTGGATACGCTTTCTACAGCACACTACTGTACATTGGCTTATTCAGTAGTCCTCCGTTTGCAAGGTGGACTATGTAATTTAACATGTAACATTTTTAAACATTCTTTGTTTTAAGGAAGGATCAAGACTTTCAGATTAATTCTGACTCTTGAAGTATGACTCATCTAGATTGTCAAATAAGTTTGTATAAAATTTAAAAATTTGCCCATTTAAAAAAAAAAAAAAAAACGCACATAAATTTGCATGAAAAGAAATCCAAAATCGTCTGCAGAAACCTTTGTATTTGAATTTCCCATCTCAGATATTGACTTCTTTTCATTTTTGTGTGTGATAAATAATCCAAAATCGTCCTCCGTTCCATTTTTGAAAAGAGGAGTACATAGTTTAATTTGCCATGCAAAAATTCCCACTCTGAAGTATGACTCATCTCTAGATTGTCATATACATTTTTACAAATTTAAAAATAACCCCCCCTTTCCATTTTTTTTAAGAAAATACAACAAACAATCAAACGTAAATATGCATGGTAAATTTGTTGGTATTTGTTGCATGGTAAATTAAAATAACAATCTAGATGAGTCGTACTTCAAGGAGGAAAATAAAAAAGGAAGTTATAATCTTTCCTTAAAGCAAGGGAGTATTTAAAAAAGTACATGTAATTTAAATATTTAAAAAAAACTTTTGTAAAATTTCCATAGAAAATGGATCAATGGGGCGATATCATAGTATGATATCGGGAAAATATTATGTAACTTTACATTGGTTTTTTTTCTGCCAAGAGATGGCGTTGTGTCTATGGTAATGCCCACTGGACATTGTCCAGTGTCAAATTATTAATGCCAATTAAGAATTGTCTGCATATGCTGGAAGTACTGTACGTTCCACGGATGTATTGTTATCAACATGGACCAATTGGAAACATATTACGCAGTAAAGCGCGGCCATAAACCAGGGATTTACACTAAATGGTTTGTTTTTCAATCTTCCTAAAGTACATGTATTTCATTAGAATAAATTGTAGAGCCCGTACATACTATATTGTTTAGGATTTTGGAAAATTTGCATAAATTTGTTTAAAAGTCACTCAAGGTTATCTGTTTTTAACCATTTAATGAATTCCTTTTGCACACCTATCGTTCTCGGACGATAGAATTTATTTATTTTCAGTTTATTTGTATAAAATGTAATATTATCTATGGAATAGTGAAACGGTATAATATTCTGACAAATGAACACATACTAGTAGGAGGGTGACTTAAGAAGAAAAAAGTATCACACTCTAATCTCAGCATTTGATTGGAAGGAATTGTGTGAAAATTTCAAACAAAAATGTCATCATACATGTACATGTAGTTGTGATTTTGATGGTTTCTTTTAGTTATTTCTTTTAAGATTTCCAGCTAATGGATCTTAAGTGATTAGTGGTACTAAACCGTACTGCATGGTCTATAACAGTACTTCTTGACCTTAAATTGGAAAAATATTTCGGGGACCGATAGGGCAAAAATCCAAACCATTAGTTCTATAGCGTTTTAGTGTTAATATATAATTCCAATATTATAAAATTAAAATTCTAGAGTTTAAAATAATCAGAAATTTTTCCGATCTTTTTTCTGGAAATTTCTGCTGATATTCACCGGTCCAATTTCGCAGAATCAAAAATGGAAATACTAGGATTCGTTTTTATAATTGCAATCTAAACATGGCATTTTTCTATAAAAATTGTCTTTTTTAATTCAAAAATTGAAGTGCAAAATGAAACTAAAAACAATGTGATTATAAAAAACACATCTTATGATATTTTTAAACTTGACATAAATGCTACACAGCTTTTTTTTACTTCTTAAAAAATTGAGGCTTGCTGACTCGAGTTAATTTCCCGATTCAGTTGACATGTCCTTGATGAATGTACATGTGCACACACAGGTCTGAATGCGAGGAGGCCATTAAAGATTTCAAAGATGGACGTTACAGAAAATTTAGCAATCTGAAGGCAGCCCAAATATTTTTGGGGGAAATGTCCTTGAAATTGGAGATCCCAGACATGACACCAGTCTCAACTTTAACCCTACCCACTTCTACAGGTTAGTCACATTATTTTATAGAATTACTGTACTGTACTGTATTCACCGATTGCTTTCAAATTTTCGCACGACGTTGCCTTGGGGTACGCGCGTGTTCTTTTATAGTTTTGATGTCGATGTCACACCTGTGACAGCTACAAACATTCTTTTTTGGAACCCCTCCCAACGACTTTGTGACACCACTGTATTACGCTATATGTTGGCCGTAGAAAAGAAGCAAAACACGCGCTATG
>JAQGAO010002892.1:0-18380 GCA_034697705.1 Ommatoiulus sabulosus
CTTAGTGGTAAGCGTCTGCAATACCACTAAGCGACACTTGTTGGCAAGCGACTGGAATAAGCTTCAACGTGCTCCTACCCACTGTTCTGAAACTTGCATTCCAGTTTCGGAAACCAAGTTTCCGTTTTAAGTTTACTCGGTGTGTTCTTGCCTTTTTAAGTAAGCAGCGCTGCAGCGCCCCCTTGCGTGACCACGTGCCTCTCACCTGCCCCACAAATAGCCTCCGAGATGATGTGACATCATCCTTAATTGGCAACGACTTCAGCCGTGATCTTGAATTCGCAATTTTTGTGATGATTTACTCCGTGCATCATAAATGGTAAGGGTGGTGCAAATTGCGAATTTAAGACCAGTATGGAAGATGGAGGTAAGCTACTGGGGCCGTTCATAAATGACGTTACAAAAGCTTTAAATTGGGTCCAAAACACCTTATCCTTGCACCCTTTACTCAGACGTTCTGGTGACCAAAATCGACCATGGGTGTCATAAAATTTGCTTAGCAATTTATTCCATCCATACATACATTAACAAATCCGAATATGTAAATTGAATCTGAAACATGACACAAGTGAGTTGGTAGTAATCTAGTTAATGTAAAAATTAGAACAGACGTACTTTTGTTCTACATGATTCTTGTGACAAGCTTCATGTTACATGAAGCTTGTCACAATCTTTTTTCTCAAGAGGACGATCGAGATCGGCCGTCTTGTGACGCAAGTGACGTGGACACGCAAGCGGCACGATAGGTGGTGCTAGTGGGCAAGACTGTACTGTATGTCAACTAGATTTAATGTTCTTGCATATGGTCTTCAGCAATTGCGTTTAAAATCCAGTCCAATAATTTAATTGTACAATATAATAATTATGCGCTAACATCAGATGGCGCCACGTTCGAGTGGCAGAAAACGTGTAGTTGTAATTCTGACACCTGACGCTGATGTCTGAAATAGAGAAATTCACGCTTTTGGTAACTCATTCCATTAAAAAATATGTATCGAGTTGCCATTACTCTTATTATAAGTACCGGAAGTTATGCGCTTCCCACTAGCGCCACCTATGGAAGAAACAGTCTAGACCTCCATGGAATGATAAAGCGCCAACAAATATTTGTAGACGTTTGGTGGCGCGCCCAACATCTTTCATCCATCATTGCGCCCCTATTCCCTTTCCCATTGGCCAGACCAATCCAAGATGGCGGCCATTTCCAACTGCATTTCTCTCATTTGTCGACTTGTTTTTGCAGACGTACACGTGCCTGCACGTGTGCAGCGCGGCGTGCCGAGGGTGTTGTTCACCCGCAGTAAGTTGCTTTTTCCTGTTCGTTTCGCCTGACTATTTTGGCGTATAACCCGTTGCACGTGCTCGCTGTGTGCTTTTGCAACCACTAGATGGCGCTTCGGCCTTTAAACTTTTCGGACGTCTTGTGGCGCCCTCTCGCAGCGCCTGTCTTTTTCGACCCCTATCCCCGAACGCTTAACCGCGGTAGCACGCTTGCAGGTCGTCCAAAATGGACCACTTGCAGCGCCATCCGCGGTAAAGTGTCGAAGGTAATGCAGGAAACAAGAAATAATAGTAAATTTAATTCAGTTCCCCGCAGAAATACCACGTGGGCGGTCTTTGCATTTCGAGTGTTCTTATTATTTTCCAAGAATAAATACATGTATATCCTAGATTGTTTAATATGGTAAAGTATGTTTATCGACACCGTCTTTGAAGTTTTCGGAAAGTTTTATACTTGTTTGTTAATTAACATTCTTTGAAGTATCAGCTACTCCAAATGTGTTTCGGTCTGTATGTAAATTGATCAAAACATGGATTATGATTGAAATTGTTAAAATATATTTGTCGTTGGTATGTTTTTTTAAGTTCATTTATTATTTCTTTATTGAAATTAACAATCCCAACTGAAATTTTTTAATGGATGCTTGTTCTTTGTAAACGTCCAATTAACTGTAAACATTTTGACATGTAGATATTTTGATCTGATGTAAAGAAATATACTATGCCATTCAACAAGTGCGATCTATAAATGTGAAATTTGATCAAAATTCAACTACATAAGCCTCAGTTCATAGATGTTTAATGAAAATCAATCGCTCCAAACGCCAACTCGTAGAATGGCGCTGCTTGCCATGGGCGACAACAACGCCATCTGCGGCACTCGCCGGAACTAAGTTTTTTTTAAAGACTCCTAGTTCTTCTATCCCAGGGCGAAATTTTCCAAACATTCAGATTTCATTCTCTCCACATACCCAAGAGCCCCAACGCCACCTAGTGTCCATTGAATGCGTTTCTCATCACAATTTTTACCTATTCTGCTTCCCCATCACATTTGCCTCCTCCCCCCCATACACCTGTATGCTCAATTTGTCTTTGATTTTTTTAATAACCTATATATTTTTTTTTTTTGCACCAGTGTGATCCTATTGTTCGTTTTTTGAAATGCATTTCCTATGGCCTGTGTTAATATTTCACCTTGAAATGTCTATTCCCGACCCTACTTTTTCCAGCTGATATTTCTGGGCCTCACCCCCTCCCTCACTGATTTACTACGCTCGCTTAAATTTGTACTTCTATTGTTTTGTAACAGTTTACTGTGAAAGATGTGCGATGGCTACTTAATGCACAATGCAATCCAGGCTTCATTTATTTTTGTTTATGTGGCAGATGCGGTTATTGTTTTCCGCCGCCCTGAGAATTACATGCCAAAGTGAAATCTGCCCACGAACAGTTTCGCTTATGTGCCGATAGATGGCGCCCTCCCGAGGGCGCGCAAAGATGGCCGGACGCGGGCTGTTCGTAAAGTTCTATCACGAAATTATTTGACGTATATGTGCTTAATTTTTGTTCAACTTTCGATTTGTTGATTTTTAACCCCTTTTTTTTCTTCTGAAGAGCCACTTTGTGTATATGTACGTTACTAACAGCGTTTTCCCGATGCGGTGCTTATAATACGGGGTGTCCTGTTTGGTCAGCTATCTATGACGTCATGATAAGAGGTCAAATGTGAAATAGGAACGTGCGAAAACTCATCGATAAATTTCTTGCTTAAATTAGCTGTCGAGTTATCAGTTTGGGTGCTTTAATTTCTAAAAATTATACGTATAAATTAGAATATATATTATTATATTTATAAATACTAAATTATGGATAAAAACTTATAATACGGTCTATATTTATGGCATATAATTTTTATATTGTGTGCATATTTGTTTTAGAAATTTATTCAGTTTTATATACATGTACATGTATATACTGTATAATTAATCAATGCTGTATATATATCAATCTGTACATATTTGTATATAAAGTAGATTTTAATGGGGTCGCTTCTGTCAAACATTTAATTGTTATCCCAAAATCAAAGATTCTGTGTGGGTCCCCATTTTAATACCCTCTTTCGATAAAAATATGTTAATTTATTGTAAACATTTCGATTCATCGCCCACCAGGTGGCCTCAACCTCAAAAAGTGTTAGTGACAGAGGGCAGGGTGCCGATTTGGGCTGATCAAACTATTAAGTAATATTAATATTATTAAGTAAGGCATTACTGAAGCACGTGGGCAGGCGAACGCAGCCCCCACGCCTATCTACTCCATTTTTCACTCACCCTGCTCCCCATTTTGTCGTGGGCCCAAGGGCAGGCGGACACCCTGTAATCAAGCATCGTAATTTCTAATCGTTTCGCAAATATTAACTTTTTAAGCATTAATCAAGGCGCCTTTTCTTGTGTTGTTTGTGTTGTTTTTTTGTGTGCTGTTGTTGCTGATAGCAGTGGCACTGGCAGCAATTTTGCACGCATATTTTGCAAGCTTTTTTTTCTGCGACATATTACTTTACCCTTGACCCGAGGAGTCAGAGCCAAGGCTGAACTTATCGAATTTGCCCAAATTGGAAAATGCGAAAAAGCCATTAATTTCCATCCGTACCGTGTCGTTTCCTATTTAATTTTCATTGAAAACCCACGGGCGACCATTTTCTTGCACAAATGAATCCAGGAAGTGAGGCTTTATTTGCCGTAACCCTTTGGTTCCTTTGATTGGCTAATAAATGGTTAAAAACGTTTCAATTTGGGCTCTTCTGGAAGTTTGCACCAAAACTGCGATGCCTTTAATTAACGAGTAAGGTCAATTTTAATCGTTGAAATTGATGGAACGGGTCTTAATCGACGATTAGGTAATCGAGGTTTGGTGCGAACCGCCAGCAATTTATAGGAATAGACAAACGGAAACTTTGAAGATCGCACTTTGGCATTTTTGAAGTCAAACCAATGAATAGCTTCATATTGCACACGTGACTTAACGTCTGCCCAGTACTGCGTCTGCCAATGTGCAATCTGCGAAACTTCTTATTTGAGCACCCGTAATGGTATTTTTAATCTCAGACAGAGATGGAGCAGATCGCACTTTTGCAGACTTCACGTCATTAACGATGTAACGAATTCATGATCTGCGAAACTTCTGTCTAAGTAGGGGTACTCAGATAAGAAGCTTCGGGGGATCGCACTTTGGCAGTCATGAATTCATGGGCTCAAAATTAACAAGCCTTTTAGTTTAAAAAAAGAATTCAATTAGGTTATCGCAGTTTTCAAACCATTGAATACCTTCCTTTTTAACACCTGCCAAAGTGCTATCTGCGAAGCTACTGCTTGTTTGAGTGTTCCTAATGAGACCAGAATCGATTTTGCACTGAATGTACAAAAAGCAGAAATCAGGATCCGAATTCTTGAAGCAGTTTCTCGTTATATGCTCGTCTCGTGCGTCGTTAAATATTTTCAAGTGTGCAAATTTGGCGAAGTAATAAAAATGACTAATTCTAGCCAAACATGTTCTGAAATTAGCAGTTTTAAGTCAAGAGTTCGGAGCTTGATCCTTTCATGAACAGTTCTTGGGAACTGATCCAGAATTTCAAGAGTGAATATATCAGGCTCAATCCTTTCCTTGTCATGATATTTGTTGCGATTTTGAATGCGATTTTTTAGTTATTTTTCGTTGTATGCCGAACTTTAATTTTGCATGATTCGTTTTATTTAATCTTAATCAAGGTGGGTGCACACTGGCAAAAATGACTAATTTGTTGGTGTTTTTTTTGGCACAGGGTGGGCGTCACGTCAACGATCTCTTCGACGACTTACGAGATGGACACAACCTCATTTCTCTACTGGAAGTGCTTTCGGGCGAATTATTGGTAAGCCAAAGAAAAACAAGAATTTGGGAATTTATTTTTGAATGTTATTGGAATGTCATCGCTCTCTTGTTTTGCAACAAGATGGCTTCTGTTTCCTGCATCGTCAATGCGATGACAAAACAGGATCCCCCCAGATCTGGAAAAGTCAGGAAACTTAATTCTGGAAAAGTAAGGGAAGAATGACTTATTTTGAAAAAGTCAGGGAAATTCAACGTATTAATGTTGTCCAAATCCAAAATTAATGTTTCCAAAATTTTTAAAATTTTCCCAATTCAAATTAGCAGAAATGTTCACCAATTTCAGAGGTTAAATTTTCAAACTTTTCGAAATATAAATTGGCAAAATTTCCGACCTTTTCCAGCACAAATTTTCGACTGTTATCGGGTATACAGATCAACACAAATTTGCAGAATTTTCAACAGATTCTAATGACAAATTTGCACAATTTTCAACAGATTCTGATGACAAATTTGCACAATTTTCAACAGATTCTGATGACAAATTTGCACAATTTTGAACCTTCAAGGTCATGCTAATTTTGTGAAAAATTTAAAATGTTCCAAATTTATCATTAGTAAATTTGCAAAATATTGGATATTGCCCTATGACGATTTTGACATTGTCATTGGTCAGGGAAATTTGCTTAAAAACCTATACAAGTTAGGGATGTTCAAAATGAAATTTCTGGGGAGACTCTGCATAATGTGTCGCCCGTTAAAACCCAAAATATGTCTTCTGAAATAAAATTATTGCCGAATTAAAAACGAAACATTTCCTAAAGGCGGGAACACAAGAGGCTATTTATTGCCATATATCAGGCGATTTTAGGCGTATCCCCAAAACAAGTGCTAAGTGGTGCAAGTTTTTGTCATGTGGATTTTAAAATTGAAAATACCAAATGGAAAAACTATTCGACATCATTTTTGCTATAAAAATGTTAAAATTAGAGCGTTTAATTTCGTGTAGTTTGCAACATTAATTGCAATTTATAAAATGGTTTTTCGGACACGCCTAAAATTGGGCAATTTATTGCCGAAAGTTTGGCGATTTTAAGAGTATTAGATAAATCAAAAGAAGTTTTCTGCTACTTTATGAAACATAAATGTCAAAAGGAAAATAGTTCAAATTTAATTTTTGAATAACATGTTGAGTAATGTCCCTTATCCGAAATGCTTGGGACAGGATGTGTTTCTAAATTCATTTGTGCAAAGGAAGCAAAATTTATGGGCAATGAACCTGTATTTCATTGGACCATCAGAGATGAAATGCAGTATGATGTCAATACTTGAGCCATACATGGTGCATGTCAATCTGAGGTTGTTTAGTTGACATCACCATCATTCCTGGTTCCGAATTTATATCTTTTGCCACAGAAAAGCAATCGTTTTATTTCACTTATTCACATAAAAGTTCTTAAAAATAAAAAAATGACATACTATTTTATAAATACAGAGAAAAAAGTCATCGCCAAAAAAGTTCCAGAATTAAGATTTTCAGATAAGGGATGCTCAACTTTCGAATATATGATTTTGTGCTCAATTTCTGATAAATAAGATGCAACCAGGGTACCCCCAGACATGGAAAACCTGAAAAAGTCAGGGAACTTTGAAATGTCTGGAAAAGTCAGGGAAGAATGGCTATTTTGAAAAAGTCAGGGCCCATTTTCCGAGTACAAATTTGCAAACTTTTCCACGTTTTCCGAGGACAATTTGAATAATTTCCCATATTTTTTTCCACATTTTCGGGGTAGAAATTTGCAAAATTTTCCACGTTTTTCAAGTACAAATGTGCATATTTTCCACGTATTCCGAGGACAAAATTGCAAAATTTCCCACGTTTTCAGATTACAACTTTTAAGCATTTTCAACGTTTATCGTGTACAAATTTGTAAAACATTCTACATTATCCGAATCAAAATTGCCAAATTTTCAAAAAATTTTCATGCATTTTTTTTTTCAAAATTTGTTTATTTTCTAAATGGTTTTTAGTAAATTTTGCAAAATATTTTCCTTTGTCGATTTTGCAAATTATGTACATTTTTGACATTGTCATATTGGTCAGGGGGTGGTTTTTTAAAACCTTGAAAAGTCAGGGAAGTTGAAAATAAAATTTCTGGGGGAACCCTGTGCAACGTTTCGGGCACTCCAACACAATTTTGAAAATACAACAATTTTTTTTTATCTTGCAGCCCAGAGAAAGGGGAAAACTTCGATTTCACATGCTGCAAAATGTTCAGACTGCGTTAAATTTTCTGAAATACAAAAAGGTAAGTGGAATATACGCGAATTTCAGAGATCTAACTACGGGCGTCTGGATAGGAACACCTAACATGTTTCAATTATTTCGAATAGATAAAACTTGTGAACATTCGAGCGGACGACATCGTAGACGGAAATCCAAAGCTAACGCTGGGACTCATTTGGACGATTATTCTGCATTTCCAGGTAGGGAAACTCATTTGAATATAATTCGCACTTCTCGAAATAATGCTTTTTTTTTGGAGATGAGGGGATGGGCATGGAAAGTTTGGCTGGCCCTGTTTTATTTTTTGAAAAAAGAAAGAAATAAAAAAAAAAATTGGGAATGGCCAACCCCCATGACTCCACAGTAACCGTGGTTGGTTCTGTTTTCTCCCCTTTTCTTACGGCTGCCAAACGTAAAATCAGGAAAATATCCTTCTGGGAAGATACAGAAAGGTACACCAAACAAAATCTCGTAATTTATGTCCTATACTGAATGTGCTTTTTTATTTTTGTTGTCCTTCAATTTGGCTCGGTTTTTGCTCGGTTTCCTGGGAATACAAACGGCCGCGGCTTGGGGTGTTTTGTCCTAATGGGCCTCTTTTGATGCAACAGACGTTGAAGAGCAACTGATGAAACCCTATTGTATTTTTGTGCAACCCTCATCCCTCCCCCCAAATTTGAAAAAAGATGGCCGTCTGTCTGTCGTGCTTTTCCACGAGGTGGCACGACTCGCATGAAAGTGACATGGCAAATGCAATTTTTAATAAGTTGGGGTGTGTCATATCGTGGCAACAAAGCAGAAAATTTATAAAAAAAATTGATTGAAAGTGGCATAATCATAATCATGCATATTAAGTGCCTGAATCAGCAATGGGCAATGATAGTCATGCTAAAAAGTGGTCGAAATGCCATTGTGCGTGTTAATTATGGTTAAATTGTGGCAAAATTAGCACAGTGCATGATAATAATGCCTTATAAAATGCTTTAATAATGCTTATAAAATCCTTCTCACACATACTGTACGTAGATTTTACTCGATTCTGCAATTTCATCATTTCCGGTTCTTAGATTCTGCTTATCAGACACTATACTTGACACGCCAATATTAAATTGTCCAGCAAAGCTTATTCCGACTTTGTGGTAAGAATAGGACTTGCCGTATGGATGCATAGCCATGCATTTTTATTCTGAATGCAATTCCAACTGAAGCTACAGGCTTCAGAAATTGAATTTCATTGCACGCAAATATGCCAGACACTATGCGATGATTGATCAAAAACCTAAACTGCAAGGTTTGTGGTTGCATGGAGGTGCTTACGGGAGAATAAATATACTTTTCGGAAGAACTCGTGTTGTGGGCATGTTATGGTTCACCATGATGCTGCACTGTCACACATCAAACCATAAAATGAAATATTCTATGACACGATATTCCAAGGAATGATGGTAAACCATCGATGAAAGTTCAGATATTTAAATAATGTATAAATGATGGATTTTGCAATCTGCATTTCCATCAACGATTTGTTTGGTCATCACGAATCGCTGCTATAAAGTGGACTGGTTTCCTGGTTTGCTTTGTGTCGGACACCTGACATCATGCATCAGATTACATTAATGCAAATCGGCTCTGATCGCTTGTTTTTTAATGATGAAAAACAGGAACAAAGGCGTCAGATAATGACGACTGATTATAAGTAATGAAATACATTGACACGAGGATTGCCCAGGTTGCTCCAACTCGCTTTTTATGAAACAGAATGTTGCACGATGAAGCCTGAAACACGTTTTCAATAAACAACATTTGTACGTACGTGTTGTCTGAATCATGTAGATGTGGTGTTGAACTCAGATGGTACCACCACTCAGCATAACACCATTGTTGAGCGTTGTAAGCACACGATTGTACCACATGGTGCCTAATCTTGGCGTTATTCAGCGCCATCTCTGGGTATGTTAAGGAAAGGATATGGGGACACTCTCCCCAGAGATACAGTAGTGAGTTAGTGGCGCTATATCCTACTGCCAATGCCAGTGCAGTATGATGTCCACAAATATATGTCTAGGAACATCCAATAAGCTACACGACAGTCATCTTCAAGTTTTCCTTACATCGTTAGTGGACGGCCCGTGCGTGTAGGTGCAGTCAAATTTGAATAAAGATGAAATGCCTTGTCAGCGTGGCGTTTGGAATGAATCGGACCATGTGGAATCACTGGAAATATCTTTCAAGCCCTGAATGTGGATGTAGGTGCGATAGAGAAAATGTTCTATTTAGATCCTAATTGGGTCATGGGTGGAGCATACTGATCAGCAATAGTACACCGAAATTTTAATGAAAAGTTTTTATCAGTTTTTTTTAGGCCAGACATGGTAACCGTTATCTCCGAGCCTTCGTTAGTGATGAATTGAAGGTATTTTTTGGCACTTCCCTATTATGATAGGACTAAGTACCCTGTGTGCAAGTATTTCATATCCCGCCAGCGTTAAAAACAATGCAACCCAGTTTGTAAACATCGTTTAACCGCAAATGAGTCATTCTGAAATAGTATTTCAAAAATACTGAAATGTCCCGACTTCTTGGTAGCTCATTGGCTGACATGGCGATGATGAAGTAGCGGTAATCCTTGATAATGCAATGTCATAGCCGTACGATCTTGCGTAAGAGGTCCAACTTAACCAAATCTTAAAGTTAATCTGGTGTAGTTCCAATTCAAAGCTTATGAGTTTATCCTCCGAATACTCTCAGGAACCATGCTACATACTATCTAATGTTTACTGCTCTACAGAGGTCCATTATCTATGGGAAGTTTTCGAAGATAACGCAGTTTCAGACGTAAAATTAAATATATTCGATAGATAATGAAGGGACATGACCATGTATTGGTAGTTCCATGCAATTCCTGATCCCAACCATGGATTACATATGAATACAGGACAAATTTTGAAATTTGAATTTCCAATTCCTAGTTTGTCCTCTTCTACTAGTACGTTAGAAGATGAAAAATCCAATAATACTGTATTTAATATCATGTCGAAAACTATTGTTGGACTAAGTTCGAAATAATCATGTAGACTAGGGGGGCTGTAACTGTAAGGTGGGAACACACCAAAGAAACAAACTGAAACTTGGTTTCCGAAATTAGAAAATCATTTTCAGAAACTTGGCGTTATTTGGGAGTTTCCAGTTACGGAAACCGAGTTTCACTTTGATTTCTTGGTGTGTTAATCCCACCTTAATTTATACACCAAAAGCTGGGAATTCATCGGTTTGTTTAGGAAGGCCACATCTTGTGATTCCTCCATCGTTACATCACGAAGGCAGGATGAATGTTACCTGTACATTTAGAAAAACTCCCAAAACAGGCTAATTAAAATTCACGAATTTCGGTGCGGGAGCCTTGGCCTTCCCTTCACGTTTTTGCCCCTAATTAGCATATTGATCATGCGACTCCTAATAAGTGCATTGACCCCTTGCACGGTTTGCTTTTTCCCACCACAGCACGTAAATCAACTGGACCGTGTTGTCGAGGTTGAGGAGGCGCGGTCCTAAGGTTGCTCCAAGACTTTTTCCCGCAAAATGCCGAATTCAAAACGCGCAAAATGGCCGAAATTTTTCATGGGCAGTAATTTCGAGCATGCCCCAAAGTCCAGTTTTGGAAATTCGACGCAAACTCTTGATCGGATCATATGATCAAACTAACATGCAACTCTTTGTGGGGGAAGATCTCTTTAATCTAATCCGTACTGATTTCTTTTTTTATCGCAACGCTATTATTCGTCATGCTTTATGACGTTTCTCCGCAACGTTTCGTTTTATGTGAACAATTTTAAAGGGGTTTTTTAAGCCATTTTTTTACTCAGTTTTATTTCCTAAGTTTCAAAAAAAAAGTCAGGGGGAGGATAAACAGCAGGAATCTAGCCTGGAATCTGTCGCAGAATGTTGGTTAGATTGGTCGGACTGAAGCGTGCTGCACTACGCCGGGATCTGCTCCTAAAGTCACTCCGTCCGCAGAGGTCACTTCCGGTCACTTTCGAAAATGGCGGCGTCGCGCGCCCAGCCATCCGTGTCCTGGCAAAGAACAGGGAGTTTTGCTGTCGCAGAAATGTAAGTGCATGGCCCGTTGGTAGCTGAGTAGCTCCCACCCATCGTAGTACCCTCGGTCAAAGGTCAGTCTCTAAAAGTCCAGTTTTCTCCACATCCCTTAATTGGAGTATACCTGTTATGCTTATAGCTCGTAAACACCATAAACGTTCGGTGGCGCCGCCTACGCACGTTTGACGGCGCTCCTCCTACGCCCTCCTACTCTGCCAAAAAGGTGACCTGCCATGGCCTAATATAGAAATGGTGAGGGGACTTGGAAAGTGGTCAGGGTGTGGTCAAACGCCTTCACTATGTCTCGCGCGGACCATGCTTTTGGTCAGGGGACGTGGTCAAGGAAGGGTAGCGTAGCATAGCTGTAGTATACATGTACTGTTTACCGGTACTCTACTTTTTTATATCATGTAGCACTTTTTGGGACTTCCATAGACTCCTCGATTTCTGTACATTACTGTACATGAAAAGATCAAAACGAATTCTGGCTAATCTATGACTTCATTTGTTGATTCACGTAAGGCAAAGTGTTCGCTCTGATGCCCAGATTTGATAAGATTTCGTCGAGATGAGATAACGAGCACAAACATTTTTGACATTGTAGTACATGTACTGTACTTAATTCGTCGAATTAACTTGTCATTATCAAGATTCGAGCCTTGCCATTGGACATGGGGAATTTCTTGCAGATTATGCATTATGCCATCTTTGATTGATTTGTAGGGGAACAATGGTAGTTGCTTCATGAAATTGACTAATTTCTGCCGAATACAATGAATTAATTGACGTGGTACCGGCATAATGACCTTAAAATCATCGAATGGTCATTCCTTTAAAGTTAATTAAAAAGCTTTTTGGCACTTGTTCATGCCTGTTGCGCCATCTGACTCTAGTGCCAAAAATGAAAATCTAAGCCAAGGCTTCCTGAAACCTATGTTTCCTAACGGAAATAGTTGTTGTTGACAATGGAAAATCTTCCGTACTGTCATCAACAAACTGCCGAATGTTGGAAATGCATGGCGAAACGACGAATTGTTATTCTTCTAATTTGTCGATTAGGAAGTGTGATTAACATTTGACCTTAACACGGAGGTGGTGTATGACAATGAACAGATTATTGATTGGCAATTTGAAAAGACTCGGTGCACTTGTCACTTTGTGTAAGACATTGACGTTTAACTGAAATTTGGTTCTTTTGCCAAAGTTGGACCAATTATCTCTATGGCCCCGTGATGTCGGCCACCATGCATGCAGTGTTTAGTTGCTTTTCTGTAAAGTGCCATTTCTCATTTGAAGGAGTGCTTATTTTGTTTTTGTCAGGAAGACTAACAATATTCACGTAACGTTGACAATAAAATGTTAACGAAAGCATATAGCACCTCTAGTAATGTCAAATACTACATATTTGGCCTAGTTACACCATTTATCCTTTCCAAACCCAGCCGATTTCTATGAATTTGCATGCATAGATAGGCAATAACGTGACGAAACAGCTAGATACAGTATAAAAATACTCAGGTTCATGCCCTAGCTTGGATATCATTCTGGTGTTTGCCGCATTTAACTAGTCACATTAGTGTTGTGAAACTGATTATAAGCACACCCCTAATTTAAGCCCGCTTAAATCGCACTTTACAGAAAAGCAACCAAGCACTGCATGGTGGCCGACATCAAGGGGCCATAGAACTATTGGTCCGTGTTACCTGACTTACACTGTAAAGTTTTGTTTTCCTTTCATGTCCAAAACTGGCCAATTGGATGACATCATGGTGGCTTTACTAGCAGAAAAGGCTACATTCAAGCTCAACCTGACTTGGTCAAGCCATTGGAGAAAATCGCTCTTGCCTAGCAGTTGATGGGCAGTATGCAATATAGATGGCGCTATGATCTCGAAAATGGGTGTGCATTTTGTTGATCATGAACCATGAGAGATGACGCTGATGATGGCTCATTCTCTCAGCAAACAAGAAATTGTTTCTTCAAAAATTGATTTCAATATTTGGCCAAAAGAGGTTGGCGTGAGCGCATTGCGGGGGTGGCAGGTCAGTTTGGCGAGACCTAGTGAACGATAGCACCGCTCGTAACGGCGCTCATGAAGTTTTGTAACTTTATGCCAAGGGTAACAACTCTCCACGACCCAGACTCGTCGTGGGTTTTAACCCTTTCCTTTCCCATCACCTACACACTGCTCGCACCGCATGTGCATTGACCATTGGCGGGGGGTCACCTCTAACACCCCTCCTGGTCCACTCTCTTATCTCGCTGTCAGCCCCGCAACTTTTCGTGAGCTCGTGTGGGATAAACCAGTTCATTTCACACAACTTTGTTGTTGTTAGCAATTTTCCAAATGGTTGCAGCCGCTTGTTTTTTTTATTTATTTTCCGAGAAAAAGAGGAATGGTAATAAAGCTGGTCCTCTTAATGGAACACCCACTGGGAAATGACCAGTGTCCGAGGAAGGAGGGGTGTGACGGGCGACTAATGACAACCCCCCACCCTCGGTTGGTTTTAATTCAGTCGGTAATTGCAAAATGGAGTAAGTTGAGGTGCGGGATATTTACGTTCTTCTGATCGACCTTCTTTGTGACCTTTGGCTCGAATTAAATCCGAGCATCGCTCAAGGGGGTGATAAAATTAGGTGAAATTATGTGTAATTATTTCTGCATGGAGGAAGATCGATTTTGATCACTTTGGATGATGAGATCCAAGGACAGAAACTAACATAAGGGTGATCTTTGCATGTGATTTTTTTTTCTTCTGGTAGTTCTGTAAGTTTTCGATTCTGAAGGTTGGAACATACCAAGGAAACTTCACCGAAACTTGATTTCCAGTTTCGGAAACCAAGTTTCAGTTTGTTTTCTTGGTGTGTTCCTACCTTGAGTAAGTATCAAAGAAACCGAAAAGTTGGAGTAAAAACCATTCCGTTATTTTTGGTTGTGATGAAGTTTTTTTTTGTTCGTAAAAGCATTTTTGTTTAATTTTCTGAAGAACACCTCCAATTTATGTGTGAAAATTTAGTAATTTATACTAATTTGTACCTAATTTTTTCAAAGTATTCAGGAGCAAAAGCAAAACATGTTGCATGCATTGTAATGTACATGAAAATCCACTCGGATTTATTTTTCGTTAGTTACCATTTCCGTCTCTAGATGGCGTTGCAACAATTTTTACAAACATCAAGCTTTATTAAACAGTTTCCCCTAACAGAATTAATTTCTGCACAAGTTTGACTGGATTTTTTTTTTCGATCTCAACTTGCATGACAATAAGAATAAAAGCATTAACCTAAATGCATGTACATTGTACATGCAGTAATTCAGATTTATTTCTGCATGTTTTGATTACTGCTTTTTGATTCAACGCCACCTGGGGAGAGATGTCAAAATCATGGAAATAAAACTAGGAAAGGTGTATTCCGCACAATGGATGTTATGTCCAAGTGTGCTCATCAAAGGGTGCACTCGCAACCTTTATTGCTGCATTATTTGACACTTCCCGTTTCTATGGCCGGTTGCATCATGCAGTTGATGCGAAACTGATGCTTTTTCAAGCATTGTGTTTAACGATTCCAACACAAACTGCATTAAAATTTGCAAAAAAAAAATTAGGTTTATTTTCCCAACTTTACTGTATGTGCCATTTAGGATGCACATGAAGTATGTTAACACAAGAGGCATGACTTGTTTTCATAACACCCACGCTTTTCAATTCTCTGAAAAATGAATGGGATTAAGGCAAAGGGTAATCACGATCATTTTTCACAAATTTTCGTGTTTAATTTGATCGGTTTCGTTCCACTTAAGCTGTCCCTGTTGGACGGATGGGCGTTTTTTTTTCCCCATCAAATGTTTTCTTTAAAAGTACAAGTCCATCCTTGAGAATTGAGCCCGGGATTCCTCGCTGTGATACCCGTCTCCATGGCCATCTTGAGTCTTTGAACTCAGGCAAGGCCAGGCTCGCAGAGCACGTTGTGCCGTATAGTTGGTCGTTTTTTGGTAGAACCGAACGATCGGCGATCGTCGATCGTCGACGATCGGTCTGTTTTTCCCTCGGACCTAACCAACAGCCGCCCACCAGGGTCCCATTTCGGTTCCTCCGGCGATAAATGACCCAAAATCGATCCATCTGGACACTTTAATGGCTCGTGTTTACGTGCATGTCTCGCTTTTGTAATTTGGGCGTGGGCAGCGAGAAAATATGTAACAGGTAGAGGGAAAAAAAGTGAAAAACAAACGAGCGAAGGCACGGGTAAAGAGGGGGTTGCCCGCTAGTCGCAACGTCATCGCCGGGGACAGCATTTCCTTATAAGGGAAAATGCCTGGCTATTTGGGCTACGCGGCTGCCCTCTGACCCTTGGCCTGACATCGATGGCGCGGCACAAACACTGTCCTCAAAATTAGATAACGGAAGTAGTTGGCAGAAATTGGTTCCTGGAATTTAAGTCGTTGCGATGGTGCAGTCATCACGCGTGATCGAAAATTCAACACGTGTGGTGGCGTGGTTTGCATCTTGCGAACTCCTCCTGCGCCCCGACGTTGGAGGAGCGCCATACCTGACATAAACGGGAATTGGGCATTTATGGAAATGCGCTTTACCTTGCCCATGTATGGACATACGTCATGTACATTATGTAACTTTTTCACTTGGGGAATTTAAGAAAACGAACGGTTTTTCGTAGCATGGACGTTTCTTAAATTTTTGAACGTTAATTGAGGAGATGTGTAACACCATACCTGCAATGATAAAATTGCAATACTTTTTAATGAAGGACTTTTTAATTTTAAGATCGATTCTGCTCTTCGTGGTATGGGGAATTAAATTAATACAATGTGAAATTGTTTAATTTAAAAAAAATTGTATAGAATATAAAGTACAAAGATTCGAAAAATGTTTCGTTAGAATCTAATTTGCAGTTGAGGCGAAATGTAACATATGCAAACTTGCAATTTTAAAATTATAAAACTCATTTTAAGATTGATGTTCCTCTTCGTGGCATGGGGATTAATTTAATAAATTGTTTAATTTTTATAAAAACTTGTATAGAATACCAAGTACAAAGATTCGACAAGTGTTTCGTTAGGATCTTTGCAGTTGAGGCGATATGTAACACATGCATACTTGCAATGTTAAAATGATAACACTCACTTTAAGATTGATTGTCCTCTTCGTGGCATGGGGAATTAATTTAATGACATGTGAAATTGTTTAATTTTTTAAAATAATAACATGTACAAAGCAGAAGTACAAAGATTTGAAAAGTGTTTCGTTAGGATCTTTGCAGTTGAGGAGATATGTAACACCATACTTGCAATGTTAAAATGATAACACTCACTTTAAGATTGATTGTCCTCTTCGTGGTATCGGGAATTAATTTAAGAAAATGTTAAATTGTTAATTTTTTAAAAAAATAATTTTTAATAGAATGCAAAATTCAAAATTGCAGCTGAGATTTTGCATTATTGTCTAGTTTTTTTTTCTCTCGTCAAAATTAAGAATATTTTAAAATAGTATAAAAATTAATAGGTTTAGATAGATGAGTCATATTTCAAGGGGGTATAAATCTGGAAGTTGTACGGAAATTTCTTCTTAAAAGAATGTAATTCTTAATTTTCCAGGATACATGTATAGGAGGAACTTTTATGTTTGGAAAGTTTGTTGATTTTCAACCTTGTTGCATCATTGCAACGCTTAGACATTCCAATGCTATTTTCCTCGTTTCCTTCCTGTGGCAAATAAATTCAGATGGATCCAAGCCTTAGTTATGTCAAATTTGCTCATTTAAAAGTTTCAAAGTTGGGATGTTTACTTTAGCGTCCTTTCGATAAATCGATTCTCGTGCAGCTTGCGTTATTCGCGTCGTGGAAACGTGACTCGTCTAAAACGCGGTAAACACGCCCGGAGGAAAGTGTTACCAGGTTTACTCCTAACAAGCTTTCTGAATGTACATATTAGCAACTTGTGTATCTTGGCAGCATGGTTTGTCCATCCGATACCATACATGCAAATGTCACGTGTCAAATTCACTTGTTTATGGCCAATGTGACAGTTGACGCCCCGTACTGTATAATGTTCAAGTATTCAGCAGTGATCAAATTTAGTTTTTGGCTTTATATAGACATTGTATCTGTATGCGGACATGGCATTGTCAACAATAACTTCATTACAATGGTGACAGAGTTGATCGTGTGGCTGAATTATTGAGTTCCATGCGTGTTCTGAAACTTGTTCCTTGATGTAAACAAACTATTAATGGCAGTGAATTGCCCTGAAACGTTATGGTTGTTGGCACTCACGTTAAAATGCGCAGTGTTATTTTGTACTCATGGACATTGTCTCCAAACTCGTCCAAGCACTTGATTTTTCTGTGGACACACTGTACCTAATTCGATGCTGTATGTTTTGGGTAGGATTATGAACATAACCCCTGAAGAATGAGATCAAGCTGTAGACAAGCAAAATCACGTGTTCATACAGATATTAAGTTGCACCCGAATTGTTTTGGTATGAACATAAAGCTAAAGTTCACGCTGGAGGAAACATAAGAGGATCTTTTTGTGGCTAATTGTTGCCAGTCGTTTCTGGAAACATAAATTTATGTAAACAATTTGATTAACAATTGTTGTCAACAACTGGCGACAATTAGCAACAAAAAGTTCCTCTGTTTCTCCAAAAGTTTCTGTGTTCCATAAGTTTCTCTTTGTTCTTCCAAACGTTCCTCTATGTTCCTCACAACGTTTCTCCATCTTTCTCCAAACGTTCCTCCATGTTTCTCCAAAAGTTCCTCCATGTTTCTCCAAAAGTTCCTCCATGTTTCTCCAAAAGTTCCTCCATGTTTCTCCAAAAGTTCCTCCATG
>JAQGAO010002893.1:0-18379 GCA_034697705.1 Ommatoiulus sabulosus
GCGTTGAATTTCCCTGACTTTTTCAAACTAAACCATTCTTCCCTGACTTTTCCCTGACTTTTCCAGGTCATTTTCAACTTCCCTGACTTTTCCAGGTTTTCCAGGTCTGTGGGAACCCTGTTGAAAGAGTGGCAATCTAACCCAACTTTTTAAAGTCTCAGGAAAAAATGTGAGAACAGATTGTGTACAGACTGGGAACAGATTAATGAATTCTGAATTTCTATATGATATAATTTGTAACATACTGTGTTTAAATTGAAATTTGCAAGGCTCCAGGATATGCCTATAGTGTGACCAGTAACAGGAAACAGTTTATGACGGAAGTGATTGACCCTTTCACTGAACCTCAAAAAATTTCAATCATTTTAACGCTTATATTTAGGAGGGGTGCGAAACAATATAACGACAAAAGCGATAATAAAATCTGGATAATTTAAGTTCAATTATATCCTGTGCCCCAAGGGTCATTCTTATATGAGTGTGAATAGATGGCATGAAGTTTCAATGGGCATTTTTGAACTTCGTAATAAATGGCGTAGTACGTAATAACTGAACTACATATACAGTAGTTTTATGTCGTGTGCTTTAAAAATTAATATTTTCAAAGCTTGTGTGCAATAAAAGTTAATTTACTATATTTAAATTTTGTATGCATTGAAAATTAGTACATTCAAAGCTTGTCTGCAATTCAAATTAATATTTTCACAGCTAGATAAATGCAGTCTTGACTGCAAATTATGCGAACTGAGATGTTTTAATTTTTCGACTTTAAGGTGAAATGTTCGTAAATGGGAAGTTTTTTGCATTAATCCATTCCTTAATTTTCATAATATCATAAAAGGAAAAATTATCCCATGATTACGTTTTTCTCCAGCTTATTATATTTCGACCATCGCCATGTAATCTTTTTTCAAAGTTAATTATTTTTTACATAAAAACAAGAAATGTCACAAGTATAAGGGAATTCTTAGGGGACAACCTTGGTATCATAGGAGAATTATTCATTTTAAGAAATTATGAATATTACGGGCAAGATTGACACTAAATCCTATCTCCTTCGATCAATTTTAAATGTTGCAGTTTCTTTTTTTAAAAATCTACGTTCATTAGAAGTTGCATAAAAATCCACTTGATTTTATATGCACGCCTAAAATTTCAATTACCTCTTCTATGCCAAACAATCAAGTTTCTTCCAATTTTACTGAATGTGGAATTTGACAATCACAATAATCCGACGAGAATATACAAATTTTAAAATTAGAACATCTGATTTCGCATAATTGTTTTTGAAGCCAATACAACTTGATTTTTCGGGCTTTCCCAAAATTAATTCGTTCCATCATCGAGTGGTTGGGTTGCTCGAATAATTAGTGTAGCGAGATTTCCAATATCCACAACCAAATTTTCTGAATATGGTTAGTCTGAATATCTGAATAGTTTGTTTGTTTGATGTTAAACATTTTCTAAAAATTGTGTTAGGTGTAGGTATTTTTACAAAAACAAAATGTGTTTGTGTTCTAACTAGATTACACGTCATTTGTTCACTGTCAGCTCCTGATGAAGACAAAATTATTTTCGAAACGTTGAGCTATATTAATGAAAATTTGGTTGTGGATATTGGAAGTCTCGCGTAACTTATTATTTCCAAAATTGCTTGAAATTCGACAAAAAAATTGCCATGTGCGTTAGTTTATTACACTCATGTCCAAAGGCTAAGCATAATTTATATAGCCTACATGTGAATATTGCAAAATTATGCTCAGCTGTTGGACATTTATGAGTATAATTAATTAGTTATTGTTGAATTTAGACAAATGATAGCTGTGACGTCACTGATATAGCTATGAATTTATCATTGCGTCATTTAAAGCACGCAATTTATGGATGGCCCCTTAAATCCACAACTGATTTATTTACTTATATTGGTATTTTTTAACATTGTGAAGAGCATTTTTTCGTTCTAACGAACACGTTATCAAAATGTGTATCCATGAAATTTCACCGTTGAATGATTCACCTTGGACCGTTTCTACTTCTACGAACACCAGACAAATTTTTTAAATTGCTAGTTGCACAACATTTTCGAGCAAAAGGAAACAGGTTTCTTTAGTGCAACTTTTGATAATGTAGCAATAATTTTCCCTAGTATTGTTAGGTATGAGGCGGTTTGGCTGTTTAATGTGAATCCAGGTATTTCTTCAAATATTCTCAAGAATCAGGCCTCTTTGTTCAGAACCAGATTCATATCAATCATGCGTATTTCAATATAAATTAAAAGAGACTAAATTTGTATTCAGAGAATTGGTAAATGGCAGTTCTATATTTTTTATATAAGATGAGCATTCGGACAATTATTTTTTTCTGGAAAACGTACAAGCGTAGAAGGTGGCAAGAACATTTTATAAATACACTTAATACAAAAAATAATAATACACAAAAATAAAATAAAGATTGGATGCAGTTGAGTAGTAATTATCTAGTCATAATCCTATATAGTTGCATTATGTACAAAAAAGACTATTAAAATTAATCTCGTAAACATTTCTACTCGTGAAATGTATTATACTTTGTTACATATCTATACTGAAAGATCTAATTTGGCCTTTTTGCGTGATTTTTTTTAAGTAGCTTCCTCGCTATCCTGTTGCTGTGCTTGCAATTCGGTCGACGAAAGAAGTTTCTCGTTTTCAGATTCTTCGAGCAGAGGAACGGCTGCGAAAACAAACAAAAAATATCAGAAAATGATGAAAAATGGTAACGCAAAGACCAGACTTTTTCTTGCCTTCTATGTTGAGGATTGAGCCAGACCCCGCAGTGTCGAAAGACGTTAAACTCCCGCAGAATGCTCGAGTTGAGTTGGTGGAAGATGTGGCTTGAGATAGTGTTGAGCTTAGTGTGTCTACAGTGACGGTTGTTGAGACTTCGCTGGGAGTCACCGTATCGGTAGACCCCAAGCTGTCTGCCAAGGATGATGAGCGGCCATAAGCCGAGTGGGTCGACCCAGGCTGTCGACCAGCAGAGGCACCGACATTCCTGAAACACAAACCAATTCAAAGTTTTAACAATTTTTAATTACTGAATCCATTTCACTCAACAGGTAAGTGGATGGAGTTTCTATAAATTTTCAAAGGGTAAGGGAATTATTCGCAAATAGTTCCCATAAAAATGAGTTTCTGGACTACAAATTCTCTTAGCAGGCATCCCGGTTGGTTTTGTGGATCAGCTTTTAGAATATTTATTAAATATATTTTTTAAATATATATTTGAAGATATTAATTTTTAAAGATTTTAAGCCGAAATATATTCAACAAATTCCTATCCATTAGCTTTAAAAATTAATATTCTTAATGGAACATTAGAAGCATTTATGTACATACCCAGCTAGTGGATAGATTTATAGAATATTTATTGAATACATTTTGGCTTAAAATCTTTAAAAAATATCTTTAAGGTAACATTTGAAGTTGTATGGCCCGTTAATTTTTCCTCAACGCATCTCGATGCAATCTGCCCATCTGCCCACATTTCCGTTCATGTTACGAACATTAATGTTCCTACCCATTATTGTGGTCATGCGTGCCGTTGGGACGGTGCAAAACGTAGCGATTATGACGGTTAGATGAGAATCCGCCTGGCCGAGGCAACAAGGAGGTGCCATTGTAAATGAAATCTGAAGAAAACTGGTTGCTCGTCGCCTCTTCGTAAGAAGGAAGGGCCACCTGAGAACGCAATTTGGGAAAAGCATTACGAGGTTGTCTTACGATCGCCAGACTTGGTCTGAAACATGAGCATATTTTACCTGAACTCCATCAGCAAATGCAATCAGAGATGCTCTGTCTTGGTCGTGACACATGGGTGGCCCATGAAGGCTTCCAGGTAGACTTCCACTGCTGACAGATGGTCTAAGCTGCACGTGACACCATTTGCCACATCCGTGTCGCTGGGCTATCATGGCACTGATTAAGACCAGAAAAAGAATGCCCATGACACAGCCAGCTGTCAAGAACGATACCGTCTGGGCCCCCATGGCATCCCATGATTGCTGGGGCAATTCCTGGGCTCGTGGTTTCTCTTCCACTGAAACAGGAATTTCTCTGATTCCATCCCATTCTGTGAAGATAAAACGGGTACTTTTTTATGGCACTTTTTTTTTATTTGCACAACATATTGACCGTAGAATCTTTTTATCCGAACAAATTATTGCACATTTCAAACCAAGCATATAATTCAATAACGTTACCAATGTCCTCTTTGTCCAAGATCAATTCGCACATAGGAGGATCCGGTTGCCACTGCCCATCCACGCTGCAGGTTAATTGATCCGGACCTAATAAGCGAAATCCTCCGTGGCAAGCATAGCTGATTTCAGAAAAGGGAACGTAGTCCTCTTGTGGATCCTTCACGTAGCCGAACCCAACTGACGGAGGAGCGGGGCACTTTTTGCTTTGTTCTAAAACCAGAAATTGCATTGGTTGAAAATGCACGCAGTCGATGCAAACTGAAATGTTCCAGAAAAATCACCTTCATCTATCTCTTGGCAAGTAGGAATCTGAGATGGTGTCCAATGTCCATCATGCATGCATTTGAACCTGGCTGAAGATCCCATCAGAGCAAACCCAGAGATGCACCAGTAGATTACTGACACTCCCACAGGATAATTTGCGGCAGCATCTTCATCCAGATCACTGTTGATAACTTTGACAATGGCATTTGGGATCAAAGGGGGTGGACTGCAGCTCAAAATGTCTATCAAATTAACATCAACCAAAGATGTATTTAGTTTATCGCTAGTTGTCGATTGAAAAGATCAATTTTACCATTTTCAAACGTGCGAGCTCGTTTTCAATCGAAATGATCGTTTAGTTACCGCAAAATATCAAAGTGCGTCCGCTCCAGGTCCCATTGTGGCATTTTCTTACATCGCTACCAATCACGGCAACATTGTTATAGCCTTGCCGGCAAACATATTTGGCTGTTGCGCCATCCTTAAAACCGTGATCCCAACCTCGAATGCCTTGGTACTCGATGATTGAGTTCTGTATCTCTGGTAAGGGTGGACACGTGAGCTCTGCAAAAAACATGCAATTAGCAAATTTGCATTTGAAACATAAAAGAATTAAGTAGTTCACCGAATAATTTTTTTTTAAATTTGTATGAAAGCCAATTATACCAATGCATTCTGGAAATTCTTCTGTAAATGCCCCATTGTGCCCTGTCCAAGTACCATCGACTTTGCATTCCAAACTGTTGACAAATTTATTTCGAAGGCGAAAACCTTCATTGCACTGCACATCCAATTTCTCTGTTATACGAAAACTTGTGCTCGAGTCGAGAATGCGCCCATGGATCAGCGTTGGACGAGGGCAAAAAACTGCAATGAGGAAACATCGAAAGAAAATGTGGTAAAACTGCAGCCTGCAATGCATCTTTTAGGATTATTTAATTCTAATTCTATTCTTTACCCTACAGTTAGTACGTAATACCATTTGGCAGGGGGATCATTATACATATTAAGTCTCGAACTAAGCAGTCTGGTCGTGATGGACCCCACTATCACAATTACGTTATGTTTCCCATATTTAGGATCTGAGGATGATGGGATGGGAAAGGTAGACGGTCATAGTCGATTTAATATAGGAACTATCCAGCATTCACCTGGAGGGAGTGTGGAAAATCATGAAAAACCACAATCATGGATAGCTAACACGGGAATGGAACCCGCGTCTAACGAATGCGAGGGGAGAACATCAACCACTCAGCCACCTTGCTATTTAAACACAATATTTGCGAGCATAAATTATTTTGAAGGTGGTGGATCAAACTATCGTAAAATGGTAATAATTAAACGTCATGGCACTTCCATTAAATCCTTCAGATGTGCTTACGAATACTTCATTAATTTTGATACTTATTAAATTACGACCAAATTTTTAGTAATTAAAAAATAGGAAGTTATCCGAATTTGCTAGTGCATGTTCTCCACATCGTACGCGTGAAAAGTACTTTCCCCAAAAAGATTTCCAAATAAAAATGAATGGTTGTTTTATCCTGGAATTATCGAGCAGTACTTGGGCTCGATTATCCGGGAAAATTGGAAAATAAAGACCCCCAGATATCCACTGAACGAGCATCGAGCTACGTATACCTTGTCGGCATCTTTGTTTTGGAAGAGGAAGCCACTGTCCAGCTGGTCCACATGTCAGTTTCTCAACTCCCTGGAGTAATCTATAGCCAACGTTGCATTTAAAATGTAGCTCTTGTTGGTACTGAAATAGCTGTCCTTGTTTGAATTCGGGGCTACGTTGACCATGTTTAATTTTGCCAGGGTCACGGCAAACTGAGTTCACGGCTTCAAATGCGCAAAAAATAACGAATACAGCAAGTAAATAAATTAAGCAATTTCTACATGCATCCAGTAATGCAAACATGACAAAGGCATATTACTAGTATATGCCAGGGACAGAGTTGAGGGGGAGGGTTAAAATCAAAAGATGCATCATTCCAAAGGCTAGAATTTGATCAATTGTACCTGTCCAGTTCTTCTGCAGCAAGTCTAGCTCGTCGTCAATTGCATCCACGCAATGCACAGTAGATAAGAAGCAAGTAATACATAAATAAAAGATTGAAAAAAATCGTATTGATCGCAATGTTGCATAGCTATGCGTCGTAAGCCCTGGAGGACTCATTCTCCTTGACTAGCTAGGAGGTCAAGTCCAGGATAAAACGCTGATTGAGCTTCGAGGAACCATTAGGAGATAGCACCAGTATTCACCGTCAATTAAAGGCACGCAATTAAATCCGTAATTAACTCATTATTTGCACCAGGGTCTGGATTATGCAATTTACGAAAATTTTCAACTGCTTATGGAAAATCTTCTTAGGCGACTTTAGCGCCATCTAGCAGAAGAAAATGAACTAGGGTTGCCATCTTGGAACTCTTAAAGGTCATCCCAGTTACTGTGGTTACACGCAACAGTCCACCGGTTGATAGATTCGTGCGTGACAACAGGTAATGTCGTCAATGCGATTACTATATAATAATACAATCGATCGTTTTGCGAGAGATTTTAAACATTTGTATTTGATAAACCGATAACTTCGTTTTTAATGCGGAGATCTGACGTTGCATTCCATGGATGTAATGGAGATTCTCGGATTGTCGAGTGTCCCAACATGGCGACCTGCGTCAATAAATACCTTTCTATGCGTACACATATGATTGCTCTGATCAAGGTGTATTGATCTGTGTTTTATACCGAGTTTATTCGTCTTTTTGGACGATATGAACTTGAAGAACGATGTTCGTAAAGTATTAGTATTTTAACTAAAAGAACGTGTCTTTGAAGGTAAGCGTATTTCATTTATGAATGTAGTATTCGTGGACATAAAATTGGGCGTTGATCGTTGGTCCAACTTTGACAGATCTCTGCATACAGTGGTTTTCTTTGGAAGAACTTTACTTAAATTCCAGGAATTTTCAGCATATTAACAACGCTGTCATTGTGTTTATGTAATGCATTATGTAAAATGTAGAAACAGCTAGATGCCTAATATTCGAAATTGCATGAAAGAAATCTAATATCGCGGAACTTATTAATTATTTAACCATGCATTACAGGTTGCACCCATTTTGTGGGCGTGTCGTACGTCGTGGTTAATGAAACGTGAAAGGTCAAGGACAGGGGTCAATGGAGCCATGCATGATATCTAGTTAACCCCCTTTGAAGTCGACCATTAATACTCAGTGATTAATACTTGCCTGGTTGACATGTTGATTTGAAACAATTGTGCATTCCAAATACAGTATTTGACAAACATACAAGAATCGCCCTTTTGGGGTCATACTCAAGACCCCTTAATTCATGGTCCATTAATTGTTTTTATTTTACAATAATTGCAATAATTTAATATCGGGATGGATTGGCTTATAGGTAAAAAATTATAGGAGATGCCCGACTCCTGTTAACTTGCTGTCGAGGTTCAAATCGATCTTGCCTTGATGTAACCTAACTTGCATTTGATATGCACAGTGAAAGCCTGTTAATTTGGTATCGCTTTATTCGGTCAGCCATTGTATTCGATCAAAACATTCAGAACAGATGAAAACGCCATCGTGCCGAACAGCTAGTTTGAGCAGCTTTCATAAAAGCACGGCCGTTCTCTGCACTCTAAGCATAAGCGGCTTTACTGATGTGGATTTACAGCGGAAGTTAGTAAATGAAATTTCAGTGATTGCAGCAAACTCGCAACATAAAATGCTACTTCCACCTTTTTTTAAAAAAAAAACAATTTTTAAAAATATGTAAATACGTATGTACGATTATATATATATATATGTATTCTTAAAAAACATAGCAAATTATTTGAATAGGTAAATTTTTTGGCATGTTTTTGACATAAATCGTTTATTTCTGTCATCGGTCATTTCGGTCAAAATAGTTGGAATTATCATGAACGAATTAAGCGGCTTTCACTGTACAACCTCCAACTTATCACAAGTGTAAATTGATATCTGAGATTTCGGACACCTTGCAATGCGTATGTGAAATAGAAGGCCACACCATGCTGCTTGTAGCGAGTTTAACGCAAAAGTATAATATAAGAACATACATGGCTTGATGTATTTCATATTGTCCACTGTCAACCTACCAGCAATGATAGGTTATATAAATTGAATTATGCACAACAGACAATTTTATTATGTGTATAGTTTTTAAATTATAATAGAACAAAGAACGTTTTGATTAGCATTGTAAAAGGCATTATATTTTACTAGTTCTCAGTGCATGTTATGACGTTGAATTTCTTTTAGGGCAGTTGACAGTTCATCGGGATTCAACTACAAAGTTCATTATGTACTCCGAATGGGCTTCTTTGCATAATACCATCCTAACAGAACTTGCTGATCTGAGCGTTTTAAACAAATTTCCCCAAAATGCTGGTAAAGAAGTAGCAACTGCCATTGTCAAACAGTTGGCCCAAAACTTGGGAATCAGCAGCACCTCTCATTGCGAGCAGAGCACTCTATACGAAGACAAGGATGTGTTGTGGTGTATGGAGGTGCAGTATAATAGTTTCTCTCTTAAGATTAATAATGGTTTTGATGGGCTTTTCATGTGTAATTTTCACAATTCTGTATTGAGAAGATTTTGGCATAAAACTAAAATTAAATTAAATTACGAGTAAAAATCCAAGATTATACCCACATACAGTGCGAGTCAGGTAACAAGGACCAATAATGGCCCCTTGATGTCGGCCACCATGCAGTGTCAGGTTGCTTTTCTTAAAGTGCCATTTGATGTGTGCTTAAATTAGGGGTAGGCCTATGCTTATTTTTGGTAAGAAAAACTAACGCTGTTCACGTAACGTTGACCATAAAATGTTAACGAGAGGATAGCACTTCTAAGAATGCCAAATTCTACATTTGGCATTCCTAGAGGTATTTGCCACATTTAACTAGTCACGTTAGTGTTGTAAAACTGAAATAAGCACACCTTTAAATGGCACTTTACAGAAAATCAGCCAAACAATGCATGGTGGCCGACATCAAGGTGCCATAGAGCTATTGGTCCGTGTTACCTGACCCACACTGTATATAATGACCTGTTTTGCAAATAATATGTTTGGAAAAACATATGGAAAATCCTTCTAGAGAAAGGAAACACCACCCGCAAGGAATGAATAATTAAAAGTTTCCAAATTGTAATTTGCAATAAAAAAAAGTGCAAAATGTTTGCCGAGAAAGTGATGAAAAAATTGTCTGATTCGACTGTTTTAAGCAAACGCACCACTTTTCCTTGTTCACTTTCTGTACATCACAAGTGGAAAAGTCCACGTCTGTTCCTTATGGCGTATACGTGCGGGACATTTTATAACGTGAAATTCACATTCATTATTACTTGCCTTCATTTTATGCCTAAAACTATCTTCAGCTTAATTCCCATAAGGAATGCGCAGCTGGTTTTGTTTCATTTTTGGAATTCCGTTTTGTTTTTTATAAAGAATTTTGTTATCTAGAAATATTGCTGGCAGATTTTTTTGGAAAATTGTTTTAGAAGTTCTGCGTACCCGTTTTGTTAATTTGGTTCGAACAAATTTTTTTTCTCTCAGGTGCTCAGCTATGGGCTCAGCTTACCACTGTCGGAGCATGATACCATACGCGATTCGGTAAATGTGTACTGCGAGTGGCTCTTAGCATTGCTGAAGCCAAAAATATGCGTCCCGAAACCAGTGTGCGAAGATCCAAATCGTTATGCTCGCATTATGATTAAGCACTTTTACAGCCTGTTTGTCCCTAGGACCTACTCGAGTAAGTTTTCATATCTTCGCAGCTATTATCTGTGGTCGCATTCCAGTCAAGGTTTTTTTGTGCTAATTACTAGACTATTCTTTGCAGATCCTGATACCATCAATCGACAGGCAGTTCTATGCCACCGAGTGCTTCGAATGCTTCAAAAAATCGCCCGAGAATCCAAAATATTGGTGCGAGAAACTTGGGAAGCCATGCTTATGTTTCTGCTTGCCATCAATGACACGCTTTTGGCTCCACCAACTGTGAAAGGTATCTATTTATCAAGTATTCTGACTAATTTGTAAATCGTTCATGTGACCATTGGTAGCATTTGAAATTGAAATATTAGGCTTTTCTTTGAGCTAATACTCAATAGAGAACGAACGATAAAAAATTAACAAAATGCTCGCTTTGTAGATGACATCGGCGATCAGTTATGTGAGCGCATCGTTAGTGTACTGTTTGAAATTTGGCTCTTGGCTTGCGCCCATTCCTTTCCATCACCTTCCTTGTGGAAAACATTTCACGACATGTGCACTTTCTGGAGGCACAGATCCGCGCTCATTGAACAGTGGAACCGCGTCAACATCGCATTGACATCGAGGCTCTTGAAGTTCATGTACGGTCCGGGCTATCCCGAACTCAAAATCGGTTCGTATACGTCACGTGCCAGCTTTTAAACTTTGGAATAATTTGACAAAAACAAATTTATTCAGCTTTTGTCGTTTGGTAGGGGAGGATCTGAGCTTACTGCCGATGGAAATGAGTAACGAAGAAATTGCCCAGAGCTGGTTTCGATTCTTTCACATTCTTGGAAATCCAGTGGAACTCTGCTATCCGACAGCTATCAGCAACACCCCCCAATTTCTACATTATGCCATCACCAGCGAACATGTCGTGGACCCTTGTCAACATAAATGTCTTTATTCGTTGCCTCAAATTTTTTTGAAAGCCATGCGCGGAATATCTGTCTTGGTTGATTCTTTTCTTGGTAAGTTATATACGATTATATGAATGTTGGTTGTATCGTCGCCAATTTTGCAGTACTGTGTACATGCACGTGTTCTGTAACCAGTTTATAAACAAATCCAAGTGTTCAAAGACAATATACATAAAATTGTTTATTTTCTTTCCTCTGTTTAAAAAAGAACATTTAACAGCTAACAATCTTTTTCCCTTGAAATTTTGTCCATCCCGAATTCTTAACGGAATGACGTTCAAACAATCATTAGTTATTGATTATGTGAAAAGGATATTTTATAGTGGATGAGTACATGGCAATCTTTTCTTATCCGTTTTCTAACTTTCTCGGTTGAAAAACTTTAAATAAATCTGCTAGAATCACATTGATGAAGGCATTGAAATGATTCAACTCTGAAAAATTATCCCCAAGCCTGAACTGGAAATAATCTTCCTAAAGTGCCAATGTTGGAATATTTTCTGCTCACTTTATTAAATAGTATGCTACTGGAAAAGGTCATATGATCCTACCATTTTTTTTTTGTCACGTTGTTTTTCTTCAGGAATTGCACAATACTCAGTAGATGGACTTCATTTGGATTTAACCAGGACTGTGGTGCCGCCATCCCAGCACAGCAACACTCCTCCCCAGCTGCGTAAACCCGCAAAGTCCTTCGGCACAACTGCTACCAAAGGTGAGTGCGATCATTTTAGTTTACACTCTGTAAATTAAAAACTTAAGATAAGGTTTTCTTTTTACCCCACTGGTTTCGAAATTGTACGCAGTTGTACTAGAGAAATAGATATTTCCATATTATTTTCCCTATTGGGAGATAATGGAAATTGTTTGCAAAGTGGATTTTTCCCATTGTATCATAGTGATAAATAAGCAGACTGTAAGATACTGTACAATTTTTCTAGTTTAAATTTGCCAAACCATTGTTTTCAATTACCTCGGAATTTCTTTTTACGATCTAACTTTTGCGTGAATGTTAGATCGTGATTTTTCTTTTTTCTTTTTTTCAAATGCAAGCAGGGATACCAAAACCGTCCCTAATCGGTCTGACGACGTCCAAATCCAGCATCGCATCCTCGGAAAAATCCCATCAAGCGGCTACGCAAACCACCACGCCCACATCTAACCAGCAACCGTACCCATTTCCGTTCAGCGCCAGTAGCACCGAAGCACGCGTACAACTTGCACAAGCTCGACCAAAATGTAACAGTATTTTGCACCTCTTTGGAGTATGGCTGTTCGAAGCCTCGTTAATTGGAAGTAAATTTAATGTCACCAATAAAGGTAGGAAAATGTTCAAATGTAACGCAACTTGGGCGTTATCGTGTGCTAAATGTTGCAAATGCCCACGGTCCAGATGCTGAGAAAACCAAGCGGCCAAGTTCCTTAGTTCTTGAAGCCAAGAGAGCCTCTGGGCCACCTTTCCCTTATACAAGTGACATTCCACCAGAGTTGACAATCCAGCAGTATGAATCTGGTCGGGCAGAGGCCATCGGGACCTTGTGTCGCATTTTCTGCGCCAAAAAAACTGGAGAAGACATTCTTCCAGTTTATCTCGCCAGATTCTATTTAGCTATTCAACAGGGACTGAAAGTGTCTGAGGTGAATATTTTTTACACAGCCTTTGAATTCTTTTTTGCTGTATAACAATAGTGACATCAACATTTTTAAGGAATAATACACGTGTAAATTAGTTAAATGATAACATTTCTGTCATTTTGATTTATTTTTTTTAGAAAAGTGGTGGCCAGGTGCTCTGTGGCATTCTCATGAATTCGTGCAACTTGCTAAGATTGGACCTCGATGGTGTCATGGTTCTTATCCCAGATATTATTGAATCCTTGGAGAAGGTTCTAAACGAACGAGAGTTGCAGTTCAAGTAAGACTATTTTTTAATTGTTTGAATGCTATTTGGCTATTTCTTTTAGCTGCGGTAAAGTGCATTGTAAAATACTAATTTTAATTAGAATTGATTTAAATGATTGTTGTATTTAATGGGAAGGTTGTCCGGCTTACCCTATTTGGATGATTTAAAATGAAGTTTCTTTAGTTTCTTTTTTGCAAATGATTGTTTTTTACTATAGATCAAATTACAATGTGCCGCAAACAGATTTAAGACGTGCAACTATTCACCTGCTGCTATCAATGCTGCCTCTGCCATTGCATTTTAGGGCACTGCCCATCAAGGGTTTGTAACATTTCAACTTACTTCATTTGTTCAGCCTAGATTATAGGCAAATTTTGAATTAACATTCTTAGTGAGAGTTGTTGGCCTTGGTAAACTGGGTGAGCATGCGCTGTCTGTAACTCATCTCTTATGTCGGCGATGCCGTGCTTTTTCTTTAGATCTCTTGGGTGGAGCTGACAAGCCTCAGCAAAAGTTTCAGAATTTTCGACCACGTTTGGCTAATCTTCTTGTCGCTGCTCTGCAGTCGGAGACGGACACCGTGAACACGCAGATGCTTTTAGGAGGGTTGCTGTTTAGTATCCAGGATATTGTGACTAGCGAAGAGGAGGAACAAGCACCTTTGCAACAGGATGGCTCGAATGACTCTACAACTGGACTTTTGGTTTCTGGTTAGTAAATTCACTTTGCTAGCATTTTGCGTATGTGGTAAGGGATTTGGATTTGGATTAGGTCAACCACCTGACCAACAGGAGTTTTTTGATTTGGGAATAATGGGGGGAGGAGGGGTTTGGTGAAACGTTTGTAGATATTTTGGGGAGATCGTTCTTAAAATTTTTGAGGTATAATATGACTTTTTAAAAAAACAATTTAGAACAAGGCTAAACCAAAGCCACAACTTCTGATCAATTTTCATCATTTTTGATTTTGAATCCTTTAAATGGTTTTTTATATTTAAAGTTATATTTTACTTATAAAATATAAGTACATTTTTATAAAATGCCATTTCCTTATTCAATGAATTATCCTGCATGGGGAAAAAGAATTTTTGCCCAAATTGTTTATGGCCAAAATAGGATTAAATATTAAAAATTATTACCATTGCTACAGTCAACTTTTGGATGGTGTTTCTCAAAGATTGAGAAACATGTTAATCTCTTAATATTGCATCTGTCTACATGCTTCCTGTTGGCATGTTGCATCTATTTGCATTATAGGCAAGTGCTTTATTTAGAGCTTCTTTTCTCTTTAACTAATGAAACCTGAGGTAGCATCGTTATTTATGTTTATCTGAAAAGCAGAAATGTCATCTTTAATCTGCATAATTTTGCAGTTATCTCGAGAAGCGTTCTGCATTTTCATAGTTCGTAACGAAGCATGTACATTTTACAGCAAATTTGTCAGACACCTTTAGTTCCCACAGTGCTAGCGATTGTACTGCATCCAGCTTCGAGGACTACGATTCATTTAACGACAGTTCTACCACTATAAATTCCGGTAAAATAATGTAGACTGATATTATTATGCTTTATTTATGGCTTTGGCTCTACTCATCTTGCACTCTTCTTCA
Organism: Ommatoiulus sabulosus; assembly: GCA_034697705.1. Classification (NCBI taxonomy): domain Eukaryota; kingdom Metazoa; phylum Arthropoda; class Diplopoda; order Julida; family Julidae; genus Ommatoiulus; species Ommatoiulus sabulosus. The sequence goes on from JAQGAO010002893.1 coordinate 14,744, forward strand.
ACTTCTGGGTGTTTCTTAATAACTCACAATCTGCTAGGACTTCTTTCACATATATTCGAATCAGAGTTTGCTGTCGTCGTGCTGTCATCTTCATTGTACGTTGAATTTTCTAGATTCATCGTACGCAATGTTTGTACGAGGCATTTACCTGGTTTGCCAGCGATTGATTTCAAGTTGGAAAACAGACTTCAATGTGTCTTTGGCGGCCTTGGAGGCCCTTTCAGGATTTGCAAAAATAAAATTGCCCGAACAAGGTACAATTTCGCCATTCAATTTTTTTAGCAAATATTTAAACCCTCAATGTCTTACAAAATAGTGTTCTACTTTTGGAGTACATTAGTAATTTTAATATCTTATTAGTATTTTATCGATTTTACATCATTGGAATAAATTTGATCATTTTTTGTTTAATGCGTCTATTTAAAGAAGGTGAGAAAACGAGAAAGTGATGTTCTACTTTTAGAATAAATTAATAATTTTAATATAAGCTTAGAATTTTATTGATTTTACTTCATGGAAAAAATTTGGTAATTTTTTTTGTTTAATGAGACTATTTATAAAGAAGGCGACATAACCCCAGGCAGGTTTAAAAAAGTTGAATGAATACTTTCTTAAAAAATTTGATTTGAGAGTCATCTTGCACTTCAGCCTTGTATTTTGTTAAAATAAATTTATAAACTTGAAGACTTTTAATTAATGTGGGAAATTCAGTATATTAAATTTTTAAAATAAAATTTTGGGCTAATACAGAAATAAGTAAAATTTGGGTTCTTTTTTGTTGTATCAAATCTATTCAATTTCAACTTCAGGTAAAACAAAAGTTTAACTTGTGCAATGTTTAAGGATGTGCGTGCATTTAGAACTTTTGGCCATATCCGCATGGCATTAATGACAAAGTAAGGTGGTAATTAATTTGTCTTTCTTGTTTTTTTTTTCAGCTCAAAGGATCAAAGGTAAGAACTTTGTTCTTAATTGTTTCTGTTTGAATAAATAATAATTTTTTAATTATCGCCAATGATATTTAACAACACCTTTTCAAAGCTGAAAATATCTTTAATTAACTGAAATTATGTCTTTAGATCAAGCTCAGCCGAGTAAGCTGTCCGTAAAATGGATTTGCGATTACATCGTGCATCAATGCAGCCGTCCCCCACAATTTCATTCCAAAGACTTGCATTCCACGATCGTCGCTGCTTTCCACTGCGTCACCACGTGGCTCTTAGAACATCCGTATTTGCTGGAGGACCCCGACTGTCTCAACACCATTATGGAAGTTGTGGAACTGGGAATCTCGGGCTCTAAATCTCTTGCCAAGCAAGGCGACTTGCCTCGCATGAAAGGGGAAAAAGAAAACAAGCCTGCTTCTATGCGGGTGCGCGATGCAGCTGAATCAGTTTTAACATACATACTGGAGCATGTAGGGTACTTTCCATCCCCGTGCGGCCAGGCATCCGTTTCCTCTTTGTTGGATGAGGAGAATTTGCTGTGCTATTGCAACAGCTGGAACGGGAATCGACCTATCACGAGGGAGTCGGCAGTGAAGCAGTTTAAGTATTATGTTATCGACAATTCGGTCGTGCTCGCGCTTTTCGAACAACCTCTCGGCAATGACCAAGGTATGAATTCCACGTCTTTTTTTGTCAAGTAAAGTCAATAAGTCATTACCGCGCCAATGCTGTTAATGCATTTGACTCTGAATGAATTTTCAGATCCCCAACCGACTGTCACGGTACTGATTCGAGGACCGTTTGGACGAAATTCTTGGACAATGCAACTTAGGCACTTGCCACGACACAAGTCGGGAACAAAAATGTATCCGGTGAATCCGGGGCGCCCGGTTCCGATGACCGAGCATCACGTAAAACACTCGATTCGGCCGCGCTATTTCCCAGAATCCGTGAATCGAATCCAGTCCTGCAAAGCGTAATTTAAAACCTTTACTATTTTATGCACATATTTTTTTTTTTTTCGGGCAACGCTAAAATGTCAAAAAATTCACCACCTAGGTATAAACTATAAAATAAAGCCACCTTTGTTTTGTTCCCTGAAAATTTGTTTGTATTTTTATAGTTTATACCATTTCAAGTGTTGTAAATCAACTTCAAATTGATTTCCATTATTATTTGAGATCACCATAGTTTCTGGTTTATGGATTTACTTTCTAAAGAAAAATTGGGACGAAAATAATTTAATTTCTCAAACCCCCCTCCTCCCCCTTCCCCCACCTTCTCCTCCCCAATTTCCAAATGTTAAATGCATACTGGTTTACTTCGACACTCTTTTCGATGTTTGAAGCAACCGTTGCCCTGCCAACATGTTAACCGTTCTTTTTTTTTTTGTCTAGAGAACGAAGTATTCCTCCGTTGGAATCTCTCATAACAGATGATGTGGCGGAGGATCATGACAAGCTGAGTCGTTTACTCGAGCACCAGGTTTCTTTCGAAAGGAACATCGAGAAGAAAAACCAAGAACAGAAAAACGAATACCCCAACCCAGAAACCGAGTGCAAAGCCCCAGTGTAAGTGAATGTCATCTTAGCTGTTTCCTCTGGTTTTGTCGCATTTACGAGCCTTTCTTTTGTTGATTGTAGCATTTGCCAGGAATTCGAGACGGCCCGCTTATTTCTGTCCCATTTTGGCTTTTTGTCATTGGAAGCCCTCAATGTAAGTTAATGTCTTTCCTGCGCTTTGGCTCGCGAATTTCACCCGGTTAAATAATGGTTGGATGCGATTCCCAGGAAACGTTGGAGAGCCGATATCCATCTCTCATGGCTCTAAATAGCACTCACACTGGATTTGCTGCGGATATCGAAGCCCTAGACATCATGTCGAATAGAACCTGTGATACGGCCTTCATCTTTTACGTGAAAGTTGGGCAGAAAACCCCCCAAGAGATTCTTAATAACGTGGTAAGATTACGATTCGGCGGAACGGTAGATTTACGGTCGATTCGATGACGCCGGTCGAGTGTCGTCATTGCATTTCTTGAACCCGTTGCAGACTTCCAGTCAAAACGTGAATCCTCATTTCTTGGAGTTTTTACTGTCGCTGGGTTGGCCGGTTGACATCGCTAAACATCCTGGGTGGACTGGGCACGTTTCCACGAGCTGGAAAGTGGCGGAGGAATTTCCCGAGGGTATGTCTCAGCTTTTGTTTTTATAGGTTTTACGGTGGTACATTTCTATTCGTGTTTCAAATTGTTCAAAAAAAGTTATTATGGTGATCCGAAAATCCCCGAAATTATGATCGATGGTTGCTAAGTTCTGGAAACAGTATCGTTTGAATCGGCATGCAAGATGGTGGCCGGCTGAGTATCTGCTTTCTTAGAGTTCTGGGCATTTTTGCAACATCTGGTATGGGCTTTAACAATAATGTTCGTGAATTTTGCTTAAAAATAAATCAAACTTCATCAGAAGCGCATGATTTTTATCGAGTTGAAACCCTAAAGCCCCTGAAAAACGCAAGTGATAGCTGATGTCCGTAGTGATTGCCGTTAATGCTATGCCGTGCTGCCTGCAGATATCTTTTCGGTGCTTTTGCAGTTTTCAACTGGATAAATAGTGCAGGGTTCCCCCAGACCTGGAAAACCTGGAAAAGTCAGGGAACTTGAAAATGACCTGGAAAAGTCAGGGAAGAA
>JAQGAO010002894.1:0-18378 GCA_034697705.1 Ommatoiulus sabulosus
TTGAATCTCTGTGTGACGCCATACAATAATTCGCGTACGCAAATTCTTTGCCTTGCCTCTATTGTGGGCTTTGTTAAGGTTGTTGGACGAATTAAAGAATTTCAGTTTAATTGGCAAAATATATATTGTTGGATTTCATTCCAAAGGAACTCAGCTCACAGTTTTATGTAGATTTGAAACTGGTGATATGAATATACCAATGATGAGTGCATACCTAATTCAATGGGAACGGGCTCTATATTGCTCTAGGTAGTTCACCCTGCGCGTTTCTCTCTCCAGACTAAGTGAAGATTTGCAACCCATGTGCTCTTGTCTCCATCCTCCATCTTTGTTCCCACAATGCTCCGCGCACTGCCCTTTTTCCCTTTGTTTCTTAGATAACATCGCATTTTAATGAATTTCGAATTGAAAATGTGAAGGCTTTCCGCTTTCAGGGTCGATTCTTGTCTCTTCCCACCATCTTTTAAAATATGCCAAAACCAGGATGCGTAGGGGGAGGGGGTCACAAGCAGCACCGACCTCTTCACCTTTTCCCACTTTTCTCAAAAATGCCATATCTTCATTTTTTACACTCGAAGAATAAATCTATTTGCGCTTCTCTGGCACAGAAACATCTCAGAAATTGCACGAGTACCACCAATAAGCGCCATCTAGCGAAGCGTCGTAGCGTTGGCCTGTTGCTTTTGGAATCAAGGTCCGCAGATGGCGCTAGCTGTCAGTCACGCGAAACACTAACTACAGTAGCTAAGCGACACTGTATAATTTTCAAAAAAATTGTCGACGAAGTTTTAAGGCGAGTTATTTTACTCTTAATTTGAAACATTTTTCCAAATTTCGCGAATTTATTTACACAAATATTACTTTTAATCCTTTTTTTTACAAAGAATTCTCAAAATTCGCTTTTAACAAGAAAATTTTCGAAGAAGGTTTTAGGCATACAATGAAATATTTTCAATAAATTCTTTTTTTAAATAGAAGTTGCAACAAATTCTGCCATGATTTCGTACTTATACGTCATCGTATTAAAATTAGGACACAATAAATGGCCCAATTACCAACGAAGGTAAGGCTATAGCGATCAGTTTTGGGCTGGAAAAGTTTTCTCATTGACGCGAGGGTCGTCCATTCACGTTGTCTGATATATAATGTACTCCATGAGACGTGGAAACGATTTTATGGCCACTTCATTTCGTACCAACTGGGATAAAAAAAAAGCTTGAAAATGGATTTAAAAACGATGGCAAATTCGCAAATAACGAAAGCGGAGCGTATTTCTGGGTTACGTGGGCATTGAAAAGCGTCATTCGAGACGCATGTGCGCGGCTATTGTCTTTTCCGAAACAAATAGTTGAAGGTGAGAAAACAGGCCTCGAACATGGCCCATTTGCGAGGAGGACGCAGGTGGCGGGGCGGTCGACCAATTCCAATCATTGACAAACACGATGCTGCAGCTGTAGGTTAGTAGGCGACGAGCGCGAAAGCAGCGCCCTCTATGCCAAAGGAAAAAATAATTGAAAACGCCACATTTGAGTGAAAAGTGAAAATCCAAAAACATAACAGTCTCAAGTCAGTGTTTGAGAATACGCACCAGAGTATAACTCTTAAGAGTTATTTTTAAAGAAAGGTCTATCTATCTTCGTCTTCTATATATATATATATATTATATATTATATATATATTATATTTTTATATCTATAAAATAGAAAACGCGTCCATTTTGGACTGGCTGGGTCAGCGGGCCGTCCGATAAGGACCTCTTCCCTTTCGAACCTCCCGATAAACTGCGTGTCGGCCATAAATCTTTCTAGGAATTCCCCCTCCGGGCCATAAAAGTATCAAGAAGCTGGTAGGTGCGCATGCGTGGCCGAGGGTACGCCGATTTTTGCCGTATCGCCATCGCTCTTGGTAATTACAGCCCGGGCAAAGCCGGGTAAACCAGCTAGTAGATCTTATAAAAGTACATATCAAAAAGATGTACCACCACCATATTGCAAAAAGATGTAAAAAAAACAACTGCCCAAATTTATCAGGTGGCTCCAAGTTGCATTTTAATTACAAACATTAATTTTTAATGATGCATTTTATATGTGGGTTAGTACGATTCAGCTCATCGCTATCACTAAATAACTAACGTGGGGTCGTCCATAAAGGGCGTGGGTGTGTTGCCATTTGCCACCTCCGTCAGCCATCCCTCGGACAGCGGTCAGCGCCGTCCGTCAAGTGGGAGACTCGTGGGAGGCTCGTTTATGGCGTTATTTTGGCCCTGCTCCAGTTTTGAAAAACACTTTGAAAACTTGCATGCATTGAAAAGGATTCTTGCACTCCTTTGATATGGCACGCAGTCCGGTCGGTCATTTCGGGCTATTAAAGTCACGAAATAATGCTTTTAAACCTAAATTTTCACTCGTTTACTCCGCTGAATTACGCGTACCGGAAAACCCGCTAATTCGCAAATAAAAAATAAAATAAAAGAACGGAAAAACAAATATCCAGTTAATATATATTTTTTTCCCCCCAAAGGAAATTTATTGCGGAAAGCCCTTGGTCTACTTGGCGCGTTTTTTGCTCCACTTTTACCGTGCACTAAATTAATATTTGTTTCCGCTAATATTGCAGTCAACGAAACATGGCAGATTGAAAGCGCAATATGACCTTTTTTGGAAAATAAGAACCAAAAAAAATTGCAGGAATACCTGCAAGCTTTAAAGCAGATAAGGTGTACTATTCCTTTAACGCGGGTAGGGATCTATACTTAAAAATGCATTCTAATTTAAAGCATAGAAATCTTACTCAAAACTTTCAATATATTAAACGGCAGAAAATTGCTAGAAACTCAACTCTTTCAAAAACAAGGAATGCACTTTTAAAAGGTAATAATGTACGTGTATTTACAATCCGTTAAGATTGCTCTAGCCTACTAACTCCTTTTTTTAAAGGTACAGAAATAATTTAATGCGTGGCAAATTGATGACTTTGAAATTCACAGTTTACCGTCGTGATATGCAGAAAAAACCAACGAAAATAAAAACTTGTATGCCCAAAACTATCTCCGAAAAGTTTTCGCAGACAATGGATCATTGGTATGACCATCGTCTTTCGGACTTTGTCACAGTAACACCCGGGCGCAATTCGGCAACGTTATTTTTGGATGTAAGACGAGTGGATGCTAATCGAGGAGAGAGATCAACAACAGCATCCACCCACAGGCCCGTGGGTTTCAGCTCGAAGCGGGTCACCTTCGTCTCAGCACGACCCTGGATCCGACAGGTTGCTGCGGGCAGCCATTTCGTCACCCTGCCGTTGTCGCCAAGCTTTGTCCTCGAGCATTTTCGAGCTGCGCCATCATTAGGCGAGGACAGGTACCGTTCGAAATTAACTTAACGACCCTCGAGCGCTGCTGGAAATTTCGGTTAGCGGTGAAAGTGTCGAAAATGAATTTCACCGTCGAGCATACTGTTTGTTGGGTCAATTTAGTGACGTCCAAAGTAGGCTACGTTCTGGTCGGGAGGACGTCATGTAAAATGTAACGCTGCCATGGCCGATTTTAGAAATACAGTGGCATCGCACCTGTTCGTGTTAAAGATTTTAAAAATTCATTCAATAGATTCGTCCATTAAAAGGAAATTCAAAAGGTCTGCCATTCTGGGAAGCCGCCAGCTAGCTTTAAGTTCTGTAAATTAGCCCATCGGCACAGTTTGCAGCCTGGAGGATGTCTCTCCATGTTTTGTCCAAAAACTTCGGAGAACGACATAGTAGCATCTGTTATTCTCATCTATAGTGGATCAAAAAAGTATAGGCAATATCCGTTTTTTATGAATATCACTAAAATACAGTAAATAGATTTACCCAAAAACGAGAATATATATGGAAATCTCTTTCCGATATGGTTTACGATATTTCTTACGGTTTAAGGATCCACCTGCTTATCACTATCCGATAGCATATGTTTGGCAATATTTGGGACATTTATTTTAGGTTTTTTTAAACTTTTCGAATCACTTCCCTTCTTTCACGACCTGGACAGTTTCCTCGGGTCGACGTCCTGATCTTGGCCAATTCTGTATTGAAACTGTCTCGTAATATTTTTTTTCGAGACTTCGTATAGTAAATAAGCTCACAAATAGTTTGTCCTCAATTTCTAGATAGGCTAAACCTTTTTTTCCTTTGTAGAATGATGGAATTTCTTTCATTCATTGACTGTTTACGAGAAAATTTCCAAAGACAACAAAAAACCTTGTGGATATCATTCCCAGACGTCTACAGGCGGGGATTGAGGCAAATGGACTTCAATAAAAGTATTAAATTAATAGTTTGTGGCATAATATATGGTGTAATATAATTTTGCCTATACTTTTTTGGTTTTTTTATTTTCGTTTTTTTGACATTTATTTAAATACTGTTTTGCAAAACTTTTTCAAACTTGGAGACGTTTCAATTAACCATTTTTCACAAATATTAAGGAAAACCAATAAATTTTAGAGATTTTCATAAAAAAACAGTTATTGCCGATACTTTTTTGATCCATTGTATAATGTGCCAATATCAGGCACTGGATTCGATCTGACATTATCCTTAAATTAACCCCATAATTGCCTTCAACCACACGTTTCTACCTAACAGTTTTATGACGTGACTTTTTCTAAACGAGGGGAATTCTACGTGCAACCTTCACTTTAAACTGGAACGCTAAACCAATATATGGATTATTTTCTTATATTATAATTTATTTGTTGAGATGGCAGTTTCTGAACCTCGCAAACAAACTGAAATTCATTTACGGCACATCAAACTCCTGAGCATGAGACAATAAAGCAGAAATTGGAATTCGACCAAGGAAGATGTTTACGTATGTTGGATGAAAAAAAAAACCATGGTAATCAATAACGCATAAAAATGGCACACTTAAAGCTGCGTTTGCCAATGTAAAACAAATCTACCTTATCAACATTTATCTTATTCTTTCATCTTTTATCTCATCTCCTCAAAGCATCGCATGTTTGAGTTATGTCACCGTTCCACACGACAGGTTTTCGACACGAGAATCTTTAGGTATTGAAATCGAGCTTGAAGCAGCAAACTTTCACCTCGTTTGACAGCGAAAAAACAACTGCTAAACTGCGCTTTCATCGCAGTTCCTACCAGAGTAACTAGTTTACCACGTACGTCAGGAAATCACTTGTACCATTTCCGGATGGTATTCTGCTGGGTATTTATTGGGAAGGGTCGCCAGCCTTCCTCGATTACCACCTTCAGGGGGATGGGAAAACGTTTCGAAATCTTCGATGTGCCACGTTTCGGATTTGCATCTTCGCTAAATGAGGGTAATAAACACCGAGAGAAGTAAGCGAGCGGGTCATTAGGTAAACCAATCGGGAGTTTAGGCCTAAACGCCGCAGTCGAGCGTGACAGCTGCGATACACGTACGATTTTAATCAGTTCAAAATGAAAAAGATCAGTGAGCCGGAAAAAGCAGTACCTTTCAATGGGCGGAAAAACGTTGCCACGGCCTCCCGCTTCCTAAATTCACGATAATTTCCGCTCAGGGTTTTTTTTTTTTTTTTTTTTTTTTGGACGGTAAAATACCCTGGACTTTCTCCCAAGAATCAATACCTTTCGAATTCGAAAATTGGACAAAAATGGAACGCGGGGGCATTCCATAGATTCCACGCGATCGCCGCGAAAAAATCAAACTGACCTCGGATCGGGCGAAAACCCCGACGAAATCAAAAGAAAACTAAGTCTGAAACAAGAAGAAAAAATAACGCACCCAGATTTGAAAAGACAACAAAAGCAACAAGTAGGTGTTGGAAACAGGTGGCCAGTCTCCGTAGGTGAATATCCGGCGAGAAAACACGCAAAATTCGCGCTCAGTTTCACGAGCAGCGGGCGAAACGAATACATGGAGAGCTTACCTAACGAAGCGTGGTCGAAAATTTGGGTGAAATCGCTCCAAATGTCACTTTTTAATCCTATTTCGCGAGGGGCAAGCACGACCGCACTTCGTATCCAACGCACTGGCTAATGTGAACGCGCTGAGGGAAACGAACAGGAACGGCTTCGAGGAAAACGACAACAACGGCGCTCCGTCCAAACGTCCAAACCCAGCCAATTTAAAAAAAAAAAAAAGAGCGCCAAATTCAATCTTGGATCAAGTTCATGCTGACCCCAATGCGGCAAACGACGAGAAATAAAAATCCCTGAATGCTTGAGAAGTCTACATGTATGTTTCGGATATCCTCTTTTAAATGAATATATTATCCCAGAATTTTGAAATTGAAAATTTGTTGTTTGTTGTTCTAGATTATAAAAGATTGGTCTTCATCCAGAATCTAGAATGTAAAAGATAATGATTTTCTCCTCAAAGGCTGGTTAGCACTAAGCGACACTGGTTTTCACGCAAAACCAGTGTCGCTAAGTAGTAAGCGTTTGCAATACCACTAAGCGACAAAGTTTCCGGTACCGGAAAACCAGTCGCGTATTGTACGTACCCATATTCACCAACGTTTTAGAAAATAATCGTTAAACACCAGCTGTGAGTGGAATGAATAGTGTACAGTTTCTCTTGACATGTTTAGAATTTTGAGTACTTTGCGACCATTTTTTTGAAAGTAATATCCATAGACTTTCTCCCCAGAGCATGCATCCTGGCATTTTATAGACAAATTATCAGGCAGTGCATAAGTGGTGAAAGCAGGTCTTGGAACGCCATGAAACCGTGGCCTGCTGGCAGAACCGTATGACGCACGCTCTTGGTGTGTCCAAAAGGTGAGATGGAGAGTAGAAAATTATCAAGCTAAAATGAAAGCTAGTCGAGAAAAACTTGTAGGTGTGGCACGATTGTCCTGGTGTGGCAGACCCTGCGAGGGTGAAAGGTGGTTGCGGCTACGGTTGCACTCCGGGCAGGGTCAGACTGTGCAGTAGTTGAGCTTGTCGCCATTGCGTCGGCTCTTGCTGGAAAAGCACAGGCAGCCTCCGTTGTTTCGCTGCCGCTTAAGCACCTTCAACGGCTGCTCCTCTCGCTCGCGTTCAGTGATACAGCGCTCATAATAGTCATACTCCTTCAGATACCTGCAATGGTAACAATGGGGTTAAGAACTCACACTTGCATACATAAGAAAATTCGGTTCAAATGAAGGCATCTATGGGACATTTTTTTTTAAAAATTAACTTGACGGTTTGGTTAAAAAACTGGACATTGTTAGCAAAAAATCAGGAAGTTATAGGGACAAATATTTATTGTAAATTATTTCAAGCTTCAAATGGGATGTTTTAAGATTAAAAACATCCTTTGTCTAAGCCCCGGTAAGTTTTTAAAAAAATTCATTATGAATCTGGTGATTTTACTGATATTCTAAGCTTCGTGCACTCACCACACAGGCGGCCAACGATGGCGGTTCAGGTAAGCTTGGTTTTCAGGATGCAAGTTGCGCAGCAGCTTAGGCGTCTGCTTACAGATGATGTTGTAGTTGACAGAAATATTGTTCATGCACCAGTCAGAAAGTTGGTCTGCATTATGGAGCTGGGACAAAACAAAGGTTTGGTAAGTCACTGAAAATGCTAAAGACACATTCACAATTGTAAAAGCATTTTGTTAAAGTTAACAGAAACATTTCTACTAATGTTGACTTTATTTAAAAACAAAAACGCTTCATTTGTCCAATGCTACGACTGTAGATTTTAGCAAATTTGCTATTTGTATCAATTCAATTTTTCAAATTTTTCGTCTTAATTTAACATTGCATTAACCAGCAAAATTTTATCAATAGCCAGCAAAAATGTAAAAATGAACTCTGTTGTTTGATGTATTTTAGCAAACGTTCTTAAGAATCTTTCTAATTTCAATTCAATTCAATTCAACTCAGTACCCTACAGTCAGCAACTAAATGCCATATGGTTTTTACATATTCTTGGTAGGTATTTCTGCACAATAATCCTATTCTATGTTTGGCCAATTTCACCTGCAAACGTTTCTATTTTCAATATTAGACACAAAAAAATGAAGCCAGTTTTATTTTCAAGCTGCAGGTCTCTACCTGCGAAGGTTCCAGAAGGTGCAGTGTCTCCTCCGTGATATCACAGCCAGTTTCAGATGTCAGCTTCAACTGGGTGACGATCTGGTTCTCGACGAGGGAGATGAGGCGTGGCAGGCACAGCCGGTTGGCCAGCTCCAGGATTTCCACGCAGTCGTTGGGTTTGACTATTGGACAATCGTCTGTGTACAGATAGTACAGTAGCCGACGAAAGATGTCTTCCCGCACTCCTGGAAACCGTACCTGTGTGAAAGATCGTAATGTCATCGAATAGTAGAAAAAACAATTTATCTTTGCTTTGCAAAGAACTTACCACTTTAGCAGAACTTTCACGGAAATCCCCACTGAACATGGCTCCCATCATATCACAGCGGCACATGAGTAATGGGCGGTGGGCAGCGCAGGTGCCATCATCTAACTGGAAAAGGACATCTACGAATCGAGGAAAGAGGATTAAGGACTTAACTTTTGAATGGAATTTTGAAAAATCTTTGACTACACAGAAAATATTGGGATATTGGTATCAGTTAAAAGTGCAAGTACTGAAATCAAAACATTCCAAAAAAATTTCAAAAGATGCTAAAATTTCAAGTTTTTGAGATTTACAGACTCGATGGAGATTTTCATTAATAAAACTGTTACATAGAATTTGGATTTTTGCCAGATTACTTACAAGAAATTTCTCAGAACTCAGAACGCTGTTGTGTTTGTTTAAACCACAAATTCGATTTTTTTCAATATTTCCAAAACCCAGGGAATAAAATTTGGGTAAACTAAAACCTGTTCTTATGCAAAAGCAACTTACCAGAGAAGAGACCCCTGTCAAGGCACATGTCTTTCAGGTGTATCCTAACGTCCTGTAGATAGTTCAGACGCAACTCGTTGTTCATAAAGTCCTCTCCGTTAATGATGTCGGCGACATACATTTGCAACTCGCTGAACTGCATGAGACTGGCGGCCTCACAAATCTCCTGCCGATCCGAAAATGCAAATAAAAATAATTTCAGAAAAAGATAGCAGAAAAAAACCCCTGTAAATGTGTAAGATCAGAAATTGCGACTGAGCTTACTGTTAAATTGCAGTTGTTGGTCAGGTTTAGAGTGCCAGTGTAAAGAAAATGGAGGCAATGTTGCATGGCGTTAACGGAGATGGAGGATGAGAGGGTGACTACAGTTTGAACCTTGCCTCGATGATCTAGCCCATCATACTGTGGAAATGAAAACAATATTGCGAGTAAACCCCCATATCTAACATTTCAAATTCCTACACCTGCACAAAAATCAAATGTAACAAAAAACGAATGCAAAGTTTTTGCATAAACATATCATGGCATTTATATTTTACGAGCAAGAAATGAGATAATTTTAGATGATTTTTGAAAAGCTCAGATTGACCCGCCCTCAGATGTTACTTCTACCTAGTTATAAGAAACTTTGATTTCATTAAAATCTAATTGATTTGTGTCAATTGGTTGATACAGCTAACCTCACTTGTATTCTAAAGCTAATTATGTTTTAACCCATGGCAATTCTACAAGTCAAAACGTGCACAGGTAACAAATTATAAAAAAAAAATCCTTAACTTGCCTGCTGAATCTGAATGCTCCTGAAGGCAGGATGGTCAAACTCCTTGTAGATGCCAGCTGTTTCACTAACCGCCGCCGGCAGTTTCACCTCGCTGCAATAGGTTGTGGTGTTGCTCAGCAGCCGAGGGTTATTTACAGGCTGGTCCCAGGATATGGAACTGCTGCTGTCGTCCGGAATGAGCTGTTCTGTGTCTGCATTAAAGTTACCAATAGAAGTGTCGTCGATAGTGCTGACCTAGTAAAGCAAATATCGCCGCAAACGTCATCTGAGGCCAACATATTTCTTAGATCTATTGTGTTAGAACAGAAAGAATAGCGGTGCTTGCTCACCATGCTGGAATCGCTGGAGCTTCGGATGGCTGTGGACAGCAGATCGGCGGACAAGTCCATCATAAAGATCTTAAAGAGGACAGGCGAGGCGGCCGAGAGCAGAAATTTGTAAGCAGGAATACCGATGTTGCCCACCCGAAAGATGACGTCTGTGTGTGCCTGCGCCCTCAGCAGGTTGAACACGTCCTCATCCCATTGTGATGACGGGATGTGGATGTCAGGGGGCGGAGGTCTCGGAGGGCAAAACGGCAACTATATGGAATGCAAGTCGAAATATGTGGCAATGAACGCACAATAAAGGCAAGTTTCACTACTGTCTTTCAACTACATGCAAAAATCAGAAAACCAAAGAAAATTACAAATTAATTAACCATACCTGCAGAAGCGGTCGTTGCACTTTCTTCAGGTTAGTCATCCAAAAGCGCTGTCGCCGCCTCTCGATGAGTGCAGCCCTAATGACGTTCTCGAAGACCTCATTGACGCCATAATAAGTGAGCACACTGGCCTCATAATACGACGCTCCGATTTCCTTGGCAATACTTCGGCCCTGGTCTGGGGTGAGTATGTCGCTCTCACGAACAGGTCTATGAGAATGAAGGGCATTAGGACAGAAAGATTGGTCAACTAAATCCCATGCAACCTCAGTGTTACACTCACCTCACAAATGGGCTTCGGTCCTTGCAGTAACTTATGAATGTCTCGTCCATGTACATGTAGCGCAGGTCATTCTTGCAACCGACAAGCACAATGGGTGTGTGTGGACAAAAATGACGGATTTCAGGGTACCACATAAGCTTGCAGTTGCGCAGTGACATGGGGTTAGCAATGGAAAAGCACAGGAGGACCACATCGGACCTGATGGGGTGTAAAATGAGGCTTCGGTTAACAATCACATCAGCTGAAAGCTTACCATAAATTACAGATCGTACTGATTATGTTTAAAACATGTCGGTGGCTGTAAGAAGTTGGTCGGAAAAGAAGTGTATCATTGTTGAATTTAAAAGAATTATCCCAGCATCAATATATTTAAGATGCTGAACACTTGGAAATCTACCTAATCGAGAACTTCCTGCAAATTTTGTATCCACGCCAATAAGGCAAATCAAACAAAGTATAACTTAAAAAAGGACAGTAATTATAACTGGTTGTACTGGGAGTAAGACTAAATTTTAAATGGGACCTTGATTTTAAATCAAGGTCCTCGAAACAGAAAGAGCAACTACTTGGACATTTTTTCACGTCGACCGGAGAGGTACCCCGCAATGTAGCAAGGAGAAGCAAGCGCATTAACCCCTCGACTGCTGGCGCCATTTAAGTTGGTGCGTATGGAGTAAAACAAACTTCACAGGTGTGATATTTATTTATCAGGTAAGGATTACTAAATGGTAACATTGTAGGAAGAGAGATCAGTTTGATTCTTTGTTATCCATGCATTTTGCTATTTTAACCCTTCCACACATTTTTAGAGCAGATTTTGAAGATGAGAAAGAATGGCCTATCTCACCTCCCGTAAGCGAAGCGCCTATCCTTGTCATGATCCCCGAAGGTGTCCCAAAGCCTTAGTGATACGTTCACGCCATCTACCACTTCCCATGACCTTTCGAGCACCTACAAAAAAGAGAGATTTATTATCGAGCAAAATAAATTATACAATATGTCACAATGGCGTGACGAAAGTGTCAATTTGGGTTCAAGTGAAAGGCGGGGTCATTCCCATCTGTATTATCACGCGGCTACCGACGGTGGTGAATGATCAGAAAAAACAAACGGATTATCGAAAACAAAGCCTGTGGCCTTCGACTTTGAGAGCAGATGCAACTTTTGGCAGCAGGACAAATAAATTCGTGTTAGGTGGAGCTACGCTTCCAAGTTTTCCAAACGAAATCTAGCCTGTTACAATGGTTTATTTACCCCAAACAGGGATGGCTGGCCCAAGATTCGCATAAATATGGCTCCCCTTAACACAACATTTGTGGTTTCCTATCAGTTACAAACCCATGGTCCTAAAATCAGATTCTCTTCATACAAGATCATTTGCTGCCAAGTTGCCATTTCAAAACATTGAATTGCATCATTACACAAATGACATACGGTACATGTTCATGCGGATATTTTCGCTCTAAAGCTACCCAAAAATTACTCGTTTTTTAATACCCTTATTATCAGTCCGTCGCAAAAATCTATGATTCCGAACGACAATCTGTGTAATCGGTGAATTAAATCGTCAATTAAAGACAACGGGCCAAATACTGCCTAATTCGAGCACTTAAGTCTCACATTAAGCAATCAACTGCTAACCTACAGTTGTGTGCTCTATCTCAAAGGTGCTAAATGGTGATTAAACTGTTTTATTGCTTTTACGCGACAAGCAATATTTGTGCTCATGGGAGGTAAATACAGTATATCAAGAGCAAGGTGCAAATGGACAATAAGCCTCAAATTAAAGACCCAAGGAGATATCGATACTTAGTACCGTTCGTTAAAAATGTTATTATAGAATATCTAACTTCATTTGCACCTAATTGATAATTTAATTGCTCAACTCATCAAACCAAATTCAGTAATCGATGAATTATGTATGATAAATTTATAACTCTTGAGAAATAAACCCAATTAAAATTTTATTCCGAAGGACGACAGATTAGAAAAAAAAAATCTAAAAATAGACCCCAATAAATTACGTTTTTGGACTCAAACTTGGCTTTTGACCAAAATGTGATAAAATGTAAACCTAAATAAACATGATGGATCACAATCGGGTCGATGAACGATAATTTGTCCACAAAAAAATACAACCATAACTATTTATATACATGTATATAAAAAATAAATATAAAATTCAGCTCAGATTATCTCCCCTCCCTCTCGCCCACCGCTAGCTTAATGCCAGCACTGAAGGCCAAACAATCTTGGACCTTGCGAAAAAGCAAAAAATAAAATAACTTAAAAACTTATCAATAAACAGCAGGGTAGGGTGTTTCATTTCTATTTTAAACAGTTTCTAAGAAATGTATTCGCTCAACTTTTCTCAAATTCGTAGCATTCCTCCTTATAGTGTTTCGAAATAAATAATTGTCAAGTGTCATTTCACAATTTCCTCACTTTATTTCCCAAGACAGAATTTCTCCCGTTTTCTGGCCCCAACTTGTTGATTTCATTAGCTTGGTCGTTCTTCCTGTTAATCGCTCCTATGCACTTTCAGAAAACAAAAAACAAAAAACTCCAGAGCTGGATCCAAAAATCCAGACCGTGGGCATACCTCTGGAAGACGGTGGTGGTTACCAGGTGAACACCGCGCCAAACAAAGGACCAATCAATGCATTGATCGCCATTTTGTCAAGCATGAAGAGCCCATTGTTTCGCGGAGCCTCGCAACCAGAATCTAACAAACAAATGTTATTCACAAACTTCAACGAGTGTTTGTTTCCGCCCCTTCATCGGATGGCTTTGAATGCTTGGCAGATTTCTTACATACAGACGTAAGACGTGCAAGACGATGCCCATGGTATCGGTTTGGGATCCTGACAACTGGAAACTAATTTCATATTTATATTATTTTGATTTCCACAGTTGTTGCAAATTTAATGTCAGTACAGCAATTCCTTTTAGGGGTAGGATTTATGTACAGTATCAGTTAGAACAAAAATTGGCACCGTTCAACAACCCATGGAAATTATACCACTGCCAAGTTCTCAATAGTTTGGACTCCTTTTTTACAGAAGTCAATCTATAAAGGGCTTTCTACGAATAGACCAACTTAAAAGTACAGTTGCTTTTTGCAGACCATTGTTTCTGATCTCGAGACGGATATTTGCGTTAAAATATCTCGTTTGGGCGACGATTTTGCCACGATATCTGCTCCTGTTGCGCCCCACTTGAGATCGAGACATGATTTCCGGAAAACAAGAGTCCAAAAATAAGTCCTCATAGCAACGCTCCACTTGAATGTAATCCCGTCCTCCATAATTAAACATTCCACAATTTTTTTTCCGGATTTTGCAAAATACTTATTTCATATCTCATTATTTTTCGACATTCTAGACTGCTAATAAGAAATTACTAGGGAACTGCTACAGGAAATTTAGGATTTCGTGCACATCAAATCCTTGTTATGATCAGTTAAAACTAGCCTCCTGTTGCATCACCACCCGTCAGAAATCATATTAGCCCTCTAGCTAATTAACCCTGCCTCTTCGTGCATGTTCTTTGTTATGACGTCATTCAGGGATCAGCGAACCGCTTGGTACCGCTTACTTGTTATTGCGCAGCATAACCAAATTTTTGGGCATACTGCCAGGCTCTATGTCCCGATGAGACGCACACGGTCCCCAACTTTGCAAAACGTAATCACATTTTTGTCAAATTTCGAAACATGACTTAGAATTCTCCAAACTATGCAACGCATTTCTCAGAATTCGACAAGTACTGCATAACGCTTTTCAAAATACTACCATTTTCAAACATTTGCTAGAATGCTAACACCCGTTTTGAAATAACTTTATTAAAATTCCCATATATTTCACCAACGTATTTTTCCTAATTTACACAAAAGTTTCCAAATTTAAAACAAAAACCATGAAACGTTTCGCGCAATTCCCCAAATATTGCTAGACGTTTTCCACATTTCTCAAACTTTTTTTGGAATTCTCCCAACTTGCCAAAAGTTTCTAAAAAATCTCCAATCTTTAGTTTTTGAATTCGCTAATTCGTTACTAAGCGGATTAAAAATTACCCGATCACTTCCTCAATTTTGCAAAACAACAATTCCAGAACAAGCCCAAATCCAACAATTCAGGGAAATGAAGACGATTCAAATTATCTGAAGAATCCTAACTCAAAAGGCTCCAAATCTATCTGAAACATCTGTTCGAGTGCGTGCAAAGCTGCTCAAAAAATTCTGCAACGTTGTGAAGTTGTGACAAAGTAAACGTGTGACCCAGGTTCAAAAGTCACACTGCCAGATTCCTCAAACGCATCAGAGATTTACGGGAGATAGGAAGGCACCTTCTGAACCGCGAGAATGGTGAGGGATTCTCCCATTCTGGCATCTTACCTCCTTGTAGATGCGGTACTGGTCGATAGCCCAGACGGTGGGGATGTGCGTGTTGATGAGCTGACTGAGAGACACCTGCTTGTTGCATGCGCGGGCACAGATCAGTCGTGTCTTCCCTACGGCAGTGTCGCCGACCACCACGCACTTCACTAACTCCTGGTGCGGCTGTTCATTATCCATGCTCATCCATTATCCATCTGATTGGGGCAGGTGATGGGGAAGATCTGCAACGGCAAAACAAAAACTAGGATGAGAGGAGGCCGGTTTTGGGGACTTATATGCATTCGAAGTCTGATGCAAATAGCTTGCAATCCAAAAGCAGTATTTCTTCGATTTTCCTCGTAATTTCCCAACTTAGAAAAAACTACTCGTAGCATAAGTAATCATGCCGCTATTGGATGGAGGCAAGCTATTTTTAGTGAACAGGATACTCTAAACTAAACAGACGTCTGCTAGGGTATAGAACACCTACCAAACAATGCGAAATAACGTGTATTTTTTTTATTTCTAATTCGTATATCGTGTTGAAAGCTACAAAAACGTCGGAAAAAAACAAGAATCTCGAGGCAGCGCAGCATAACGCCGTTGTTTGTAGTGATTGCCATCATTCGTCGTGGTCAGGCGCAAAACAATTATAATTGCATATACACTGTATTGTATGAGCTTGAAGAACTAAACGGTAGAGTACTTTTTATCGCCAAAGTAGAAAAAAAAAAGTTTCTAGGCAACAAATGTTTCACACCCTTGTGACACAATTTGTTGCAACTGCCTCTTATGATGGCAATCACAAGGAACGTAGGCGTTATGCGGTGCTGCCTTCAATTTTTATTTTGGTTTTAACTGATGATTTAAAATGATGTGGACATTGTGTTTCGGTCCTGTGCGTGATAAGAACGCATACTTTTTGTTCACTAATTTAAAAAAGACGCTGACTGTAAAACAAAGCCGAGTGTGGCCAAACTAAAAGTGGTTGTTCCAGCGCCTTCGTTCAATTCCGGCCACTATTGGGTAAGTCCACGCATTTCTGGAAAATCTAAAAACTCGTTTTTTCTTTTAAACGTTTACATTTCCATCAAAACGCAATAGGCTACTGTACGTCGTCAAATTGCATCATATTTCCCATGTGCATGTATTTCCCAATTACATTACGTTCGACTTTTGAACATCTCAAGACTTGAAGAGCCGTAGTTCCTCGACTCCAAGGCAGGCGAGGTTGCGAAAATTGTTGGACGCCAGATGCACTTCATGCCTCGGCACACGTAGCTGCACCTCTCGGAGGCGGTGAGTGACTCCTTCGGGGCGATTCTCAGGGTCGCCGACACTTTTCTCCCTGGCCCTGAGCTCCGCCTCAACAGCTGGTTCGTACAACAGTACTTGAGTCTGAGTTTTCCCATCAAGTACAGATTTCGCGCCACCTCTGCTTTTCGAAGGTCAGAAACAACTATCGGCACTTACTTTTGTAACAAGTAGTCGAAGGAAGAAAAGCTTGTGGTAACAGCTACAGATTAAAACATCCTTCTTGCAGCAAAACTCAAATGTATAAACATTGGCGCACGTTGAGCAAATTGTGACACGGTGAAGACTATGCTTATAATTATCATACCTGTACTTGGAACACGTCTTACTTGAGTTAGCCCTGATGCAATAAAAACTATGGCATAAACCAAACATTTGTTTTCATATCGCATATTAGCAAGGTCACACAAAGCGTGCTCGGAATTTTACTCGGATAGCTCCAAGCTATACATGCATGCCCGTAAATTCGGATTGACAAGCCTTGATTCGTGTCACTTCAAACCACTTGCTTGGGTTAGCTTGTAATACGCAGTTACGGCAAAAGTTCTTGGTAATCCGATTCAAGTACACTGTACATGAATCGAGGAAATAACCATGCAGCTGTGATAATCTCTCGAACTTCCAAGTACGCAATTATAGTTTACATAAAATAATCCGTTTTCGAAGCTTGTTTTATTTTTCGGCGAAATTTTCTCAAAAATGTCTCAGTTTCGTATTATCAGAGTCCGTTTTAAACAATTAAAGAATTAACATTATTCGATGTACATGTATACAGGATGCTGTAGGACGGGGACTGGAAATGAGTTCGTACTATCAGAAATTCGTATTAAGCGAGTACGTCTCAATGAGGTTCGACTGTAATAGCTTTGGGCACATTTTCAAATAAAATGTTTGCTATAGATACATTATATGAAGTGAATAACAAGAACTGGCAATTTCAAGTTTTTTGATTGCCCTGCGTTAATTTTAAATAAAAATACATCACTTTTACCTGTTGATATACACTGATACGGGCGATATTTAAAATTAAAAACTAAATTTTAATAACAATACTTTTACAATTGACATGTGGGGAATATCAAAGTGGAAAATTCCTGGTATCGCCATCTCGAGTAATTTCCAAGACGCACTAGACTTATTCGCTCGCAAATTAACCCGCCCTGGGCAATATATGCTCTAGTCTAGTGTCTCCATCAGCACTTCCTCCACGATCGAAGCCTCTCAAAACTTGTTTGGATTTTTTTATTCCATCCATGAATCAATAATACAGATCCCAGTACCGTTGACCTTTCGCTCATTTCCCTATTCCTTAAAAACAGTAAACAAAACGTACGGGCCTGGGGCAAATAAACTCACGAAGGTAGATGAGTAAAGGGCGTTCACCCCAGCTTCTTGCAGTGATAACATCGACTCTTGTCAACACCGCACAAAGCTTGTGAGAACTCAGAATTTAAAAAACTTTCCCGATAACTCAGGGCTTCCTAATTTAAGACCACACGAGTCTGTATTATGAATTTCCCCATTTACCAGTTGAGTTTGCCTATCCTGGTTAGGATGTTGAGTCCGTTCATCCCTACCATGTGCAAAGTCTGGGTGAATGGACGCTTGCAACAAATTTCATTTTAAAAGAAACTTTACGGTATCCTGCCTCCAGGATCGGTGAGCCTCTGGGAGCATCAGTCACGAAGGTCACATGAAGTCTTTGACCCCTAGGTGACCTTGAGAATTGAGAACGAAAATAGGATGCACGATGCCCGTTGGGCCATGGTGCAAAAAACGAAACTCAATTAAAAAACGGAAAAAAAACCACTTAAAAAACCTGGTCTGCTAACGAAAATGCCAAGCTTCTGAAGTTTCTGAAGCTTTTCAGAAACTTAGAAAAAAAAGTCCAAATGACTATACTTAGAAGGAAAGCGGAATTTTAAAAACGATCCAAAAGATTCCATTACCAGGATCGTAAAAGTTGGGATTCCTATAGAAACAAAATTCAAACCAGGGTGGCCACACAATTTTCAATTTCCCTGACTTTTCCATGACTTTTCCCTGACTAAAATCCAAAATTCCCTGACCAAAACTTGCTCATT
>JAQGAO010002895.1:0-18374 GCA_034697705.1 Ommatoiulus sabulosus
GCGCTTGACTTTTCGGACACACCTAAAATTGGTAAGTTTCCAGATATAATTTGCCTCGTGTATGACCAGCTTTATGAGAAATGTCAATGCGATATGTGTCATATTTAAAAGAATGACATTTAACAACTTATGCTCCATGGATTGGAACACTGTTTTTGTGTTATTGTATGCGTGACGATGTCGATTCAATTATAGAATCACGCTTTCTCTCAGCACCGAAATCTCTAGTCGATTATCATAAATAGGCATCATACCTAATGCGAGCTGCATTGATGGTCCCATGAAGCTAAATGTATTTAAAAGTATAAGTATAAAGTATGGCATTTCGCGGGTATTTTTCTCCGGTTTGAGGTCTTCTTGGGGTATAGGAAAGCAATGGCAGCATCGAATGTTGTACATTGTACGTGATGCATTTCGGAAAGCAAACCTCATCAGTTTAGAAAGCTAGATGGTGAAAGGCCATGGCTTGTAAAAAAAAGTTGAAGATGGGGAAACCCGGGCATTTTTCCGTGTGTTTCGGGCGCCACAAAAGGCGCTAAGTGACTTTGATTGTATGCTGTAAGCGGTCATTTTTTGCTCGCCAATGAGAAAGGCCGGCCACGGCTCATTAGCTAGCCGCTCTTCTGGCTCACCCCGACCGCACATCTGTCATTGCCGCACCGGTGTCGCACCGTACGTGCGTATGTGCGTGCCAGCAAATGCCATTGAGCCAAATGACGCCGTTTGTCGAATGCCGATCGACTTGACAACGGCCAACCAACATTTCAAGCGCGAAACCTAAGTTTTTGCAAGAACTGAAACTCGAGGTTTGTTCGCGTTTATAAAACGTTACAATTTGGGAAAATGCATTCGTGGTGAATGTTTAGAATGTCATATTTTCACATTAATTAACTGTGGCTTGTTTTTGTCTGGAAGATGTTCGTGTGAACAAATGCGTAAAAGTATTAAAGTATGCAGACAAAATCGAGATGTACTACACAAATAAAAATGTTTTTTCCTCGTTTGTTTCAGTTGTGTGAAACGCTTTAATGCCTCTTAAATTCGGACATTGATTCTCGAAGACA
The DNA here is from genome assembly GCA_034697705.1 of Ommatoiulus sabulosus. Taxonomy (NCBI): domain Eukaryota; kingdom Metazoa; phylum Arthropoda; class Diplopoda; order Julida; family Julidae; genus Ommatoiulus; species Ommatoiulus sabulosus. The sequence continues at coordinate 1,065 of JAQGAO010002895.1, forward strand.
AAAGATAGATGTTGTATACGCAACTGCCAATCTTTTGTAAGTTTGCGAAACTTTCTCTACGAGCATCAGTCTGGATTTAATATGCGATGTTTTTAGTGTGCAGTCTATTTTTTCTGACATGTACAGTTTTAAAATTTTTAACGCCGTTCACTTTTTGAAAAGTATAGTGATTGCTCCTAATGAAGGGCAATTAATTCACGTTGTCACCGCGATGTGATTACTCCCGAAGTCAACTTTCAGTTTGCTCAGCCAAATTGAAAGTTGCCGGATGACAACTTTTTCATTCTAAAAAAAATTGCGTATTTCTTTAACTAAGTTGCTGGGTATAGCGGCACAGGTAAGGCGCTTGCCCTTCAAGGTGTAGGCCTATTTCAGTTAACTGATGTCTTAGTCGTCTGTATCAATAACGATCTGCGCATCCTGCGATTCGATGCAATATTGTTGTCGGTTTTCCATCGGTATTTCCTTTGGAGCAACGGCTGCTTTAGGCTATTTTCCTGCGGCTCATCTTTTTTCCAGAGTGAGCCAGTGGGTGCCTTTTGTGCCATTTCTCACTTTCTTTCTAAAACGGCTTTTGGTGTTTTCTCTTCTTTTCTCGCCCATTACAATGGTCGTGTATTAGTGGACTTGGCCCATAAGTCATCGGGCTGACAGTTTCGACCACTAATCTTCCATTTGTACATTATATAATGGAGGAGATTGTTTTTAAGCTTCCGACATCCATCAAGCGGTCATAGCATGCGGGGAATTTAAAAAAAATCCACTTCTATGGACGATAAGCGAAGCATTCATTCCTCGTGTATACTCGGAGTTTGAAGAAGGAAAGCGTAGGGCTGCTGTGTTATTTGTTGTTCATGAAATTATTTGAATTAAATTGATGGTAAGATTGTTTCATTTACAACATGTAGCCGGCCACCACGTGTTTGTTTTACTTTAGTGAAGCGGACGTTTGGAAAACGTGTCTTATATACGTTTAAAAAACGTTTATTATAATACAGTACTAGCTGATTTGCCCGGCTATTCCCGGGCTGTACTTACCGATAGAACGAAACGATCGAGTGAAAGCGACGAAGTGGGCCTAATGAACGAACCACAAAACATACGGAGCTGCGTAGCGGAAAATTTTCTTTTTTTTCCCGTTTCGTACGCATTTTGCCTCATCACGTACAAAACGAAAAACAAAAAAAAAGTAATCTATATATCGCTACGGGGCTCCGTATAACCGCGGCCCCGGAACCAGGCATGCATCAATGCTCGGAACATACAGCTCTTCTTCATATACATGTATATATATATATACAGTAGCTAGTCTAAGATAGATAGTAACTTCGTTGCACGTAATTTTAAAAAACAATGAACGACGATTTAATTTGTCGGGTCCTAAATTCAGAGGAAACATCCACCTACGCTGCTTTCCATTTGTCAGAATTCGTTTCTATACGGCAAATATACGTTTGTTCACAAAGACTCGAAAAATACTGATTCAGCACATTCTTATTTTCCCTCGATTTTACAGAATGAATGGCGAAATCTAAACTTTCCTTGCAAATTTACCAAAAATGCAGCGGTTTTATTCATATATAGAAATCTGCTCGCATTGATTTTACGCAAGTGCGCATCTTCGAAATATGCCTGTCTTGGCATTAGTTTTAAAATGTTGCCTTTTTAAAATGAGGTTTAAAGCGTATTTTTTTTAGAGTGTTTCCCCTCAGAATCCCTTTTATACGCACATTTTTTTTTTTTTTTAAAAAAAAGCAAACTGATGTGAATCCATTATGTATTAGCTAAACGCAGTTGACATTTTTTTCCGACGATTACTCTCGCTCGTGTGTATTGACGTGAAACAATGAGGACTGTCAGCTTTTTACGCCCATTCCTATAGCCAAAGTGAAATATTGTTCGTCTGACCCCAGAGCGTTATTTACGAGACAATAATGCACGACTATGTCAGGAATAAAGTTAGCACTTTACAAGGAAAAAAATTGATATAGTTTTTCTGTATGGATTATCGCTACATTGGTCGACATTTTGCAAATCTGCGGAATTTTGCAAACGCCTAGTCAGCGAGAGAATCTGGTGAGAAAGGCGAGGAGTAAAGTTGTACTCTTAAACCTACTAAGTACAGCATGTAACATCTTTTTATAACCTTACATGAGTACACGACTGTAACCTCGTGTCGTTCCGGAATATGCATGAGCAAGCATGCCTTATAGTTTCTTGATGTATTGTTGAATTCATCGAGTCTAGCCAGTTTGTAAACTTGCCATCACATGGAACCTAGACTGTCATTCATATTTTAAACATGTTTTATTTTTCAACGCTTTGTTATAAATACAACAAAGTTTGATGTCTTTCAGTGAGGTTTGCCTTCTAGGATATACTGTATAGTTGAACATAGTATACATTATCGCGGGATAAATGTTTGCAAACAATACAATACTCGTCACTTTGTCTTTTGTTATTTATTTTTGGAATCGTGTTATTGATATTTCACTATTAACATATCTAAACTACATTAAACGAATTAAGTTCTCTTAGCCATATGTTCGCCACGCATGCTAACTAATATGCCAAAACTTAACCGAAAGTCCATGTGCCTGGATTCTCAAAATGCACGTCAAATAGTCATCATTTCCCCCGTGCTTATTTCTGCCCGAACATAAAAAGCGATTTGCCAACTGCTATCGAGTTTTGAGCACTCTGGGGACTCGGCTTCTCCTTAAGAACACCCCGAGTCTTTTTGTGGGTAGACCACATTGAGCGTGGCAACTCGATGCTCGGCAAACATAATTTCAACTTAGCATGTCGATTTTCCTTTCTGAAAGGCTGATAACTCAATATTGCATAATGCCGTTGTCACGTGTCAATAAGTAAGCGTTACGAGACGAGCCAATTTTGACGTTTTTATGTGGAATTGTACGGCAGGTGGACGCGCCGACGATGGCAGCTTGATGGCCCTTTAAATGCACCGAAATGGACATTGGAAAAATAAAGCGTTTTGTTGAGCGTTAAGTGATCGGAGTGGGTGGTCACGCACACGTTCAACTATTGTAGTTTCACTAACGGGAATGGAGATCGATATACGGAATAATAAAGGATATATTTGTCTTGAAATGCGCGTTTACGGGGTGGTGTATTTAATAGGAGCCACTGTTTAATTGGCAATAATCGTTTAACTGATTGGTCCGTTGAAATTACTGCATGGATGCTAAAGTTCAGGCAGATCGATTATTTTGAGGTTTACTGACTTTGCTCATCTCTAATATTTACATTCCCTAGGCGTTTGTCCTGCATGAGGAGGAAATCATTACTGAACATTAATAAAGAAACGAACCGCACTTTCATATCGTTAATTTTGTTTTCTCTTCAGTCTTAACCTTGGAAACGATACAGGGTAAAGCATGATGATTGTTTCGGACCATTTCAATTCAGATGAAAAGTGCATTTGAATTGAGAGAAATAGTTCGACATTTAAAGCTGTTATACAAGGTACAATTCAACCTGTTGCGAGGCAGTACTGGAAATGTGCCTCTTGCATCACTGAAATCTACACCATAGTCGTAGAATTCGATGTTCAAAGCTCAAATCCCTCGAGTTAAAGAGTATGAGCCAAAATGCCACGCATGCTCTCACATGTACTGTAGATTCACCTAAGCATTGTTTTAAATGTTTTCATTGTTTACATACTGCGAACTGTGCACGCTCGTAATCTCAACAAGGGGAAGTTGTAAAACACGTGTTTCTATTATGGTTATTGTCCTACCATAAACTTTTCAATAAACCAACCCATTATAGACTCGCATTCGACATGTTAGAGCATAATTTCAAAGCGATACAATTTTGGGCAGAAACCGACTGATGTCTCACTCTGTATATCAATAATGTGCCTTTCGATCCACGACCATTTCAAAAGAATTCTCACTCATTGAACGATGATTGGCCGCCCATGTCTGTGTATATTCCAACTTAATAGAAGGGATAAAAAAGGATCGAAGGGATATTGAATGGAAACAAGGGGGAGTGACGAGTGCTCCCTTTTCTCCCCATCTCGATGAAATCTGACGTCATAATCGTCTTTCGAGGGGAGCTGGAAGGTGGTCCGACGGGAAATATATAGAAATCACGCTGGGGACGCAGTATACTGGACTCGTGACTTGATCTGAATGAACCCTCCAGACAGTGTCCACGCTGTTTGAGGATGCTGTAATATGCAAATGCATCGTCCTTCCCTCGTGGTCAACCGCTAGCTGCTTGAGTTCACTGTAGAAGATGACGGGGATACGTTCAAATGCCGAGAATTGAGTTAAGGTAAGGCATGCGTTTACGCACAAGTGCGATTGTTACGATTGCGTGACACGTGAATGGTACGTGCACTCGCTTCAAAATTTTGTTTATGGACTAAATGCGAGGAAGGGTTACGGCACGTGGACGCTTTCATGGAAATGTTTTCGTGACTACCAACTTCCGAGTTTTGATAAACAGCATCTGTCTATAAATTTACATATACACCTGTAGATATTTATTATATTTTTGTCAAATAACAAGTCCGTTACTGTTTCGCAAAATCCGCATTGATGAGGCCTCAATACATGAATTGCGAAAGAATAACAATTCTCTAAATTTTTTCAAAAAGATGCTATCAACACGTGAAAAATTTGCAAAAATATTCTTTGAAATAATTTGTTTAAAAAAAAATTCAGGCCTCAATTACGCTTTGTGAGGTTTTCATCATGTTCTTGAATGGTAATTTAAATACTGTATAACTTGCATTTCTAAGGTGAGCATATAATTTTTCAGCGAAATTTGGAGTCACCGTTCAATCTACGTCCGAAATATTTTCCCTTCTTTATTTGAACAGATAAAGGGTGTACGTCATCGTTCTAAATTTCCATAGTTTCCCTAATAAGGCCATATTGCACGAACGACCCATGCAAGCACTTTTATATAATGATGTAGCTACAGTTGTCTGAGTTGATGTCCCGCACGTGACCACCGTCACGAACGCTTAATTGACGCACGCGCTCGTATAATGTATTCTCCTTTCCAACCCGGATGTAGATGAGTTCTGGCGCGAGTTTAATTGAATTTGTGCGACAAATAAGGCGACAAATGAGGATGTCAACACGTGTGAACTTTTACTTCCAATTGTATTAGCGAGAAGGCCCGCAATTGCTGCATTTTTGATTGTTTTACGCCGTGGAAAACATGCATGCCTATAGGTGCCAAAGGCGAGAATCACGACTTCGGTAATGAGAATAATGGGCAAGAACTAACTAGCGAGAAGCTTTGCTTTTCTTGTCGGCGAATTTGTCGTTTTCACAGCGAATTTCCCGTTAGGGACAATGAACATATCCTCATTGGATTTCAGATAAAAAGGAAAAGATTACGCCGGCCAAATTGCTTTAACGCTAGAATCTGCGCATCTCCGTTTTCGTCAAATTGCGACAAAAGAGGCGAATAATTGGCCGATGCGACCTTTCTAATTCCTTTATTAACGAACGACACACGCGTAATTGCATTTTTTTTATTCACCAGAGGGCGTTCGCTGCTATGTATACCATATATGAAACTATGGGTAGTATAGTTCCCAGAGATTACGTGATACACTTCTTGCACTCGCTGCATGGCGCAGTTTATAGCGTAGATTTTCAAAACTACGATACTGCGTCTACAACAGCCGTACTCAGGAAATGCCGTAGCTTGACGAGATGGAAAACGTATAAATGTAGATAAAGTTCCGTTTGGTGGCGCATGGGCACTAAGTAGTTCTTGCTCTAAAGCTATTTAATAAATACTGTTTATATACTGTACATATATGTTAATTAGGCCTACATGTATATATATGTATAATATACATTAACATCAAAATGCATGTAATATGGTATGTAAAACATGTATTTACATGTCGCGTGCATACATTATATTTTAGATGTAGCAAACGTGTTTTTTACATGTAGCGTACATTTGTTTTACATATAGTATATCCAAAGTATTTTAAGTTTAAAAACCATGTTAAATATCTATATGCTACATGTAAAATGGATTTATATACACGTGTTAACATATGATATGTTCATAATGTATTTATTAGATGGCGTAGAGAAAAGAAATGCTTAGTGCGCACGCGCTGCCAGACGGAACTTTATCTATATTTACATTTACGTTTTCCATCTACGGCTATTACATGTAACCCATCCGAATTGGCATTCCACGAAATTGAAAATATCTTTACGGAACATGCTGTAGATTAGATGATTTCAATACATACCATTAGATATTAACTTAGTCGAGATTATTTTGGTAAACAATTTGTATTTTTTTAACTTTAAAAGTTTTTGTTCCCACACGAAGCGTTTATTTTAGGGGGAAAATAAATCTTATACGTTTGTAAGTTGGCGCCATTGTATAGTCAACATAACTTTGAAAAATTTAAAGCGGTTTTCTTTTGAAAGTTGTATGCACGGTCCTTCGAAAATAATTTTTGAAAAATTACGTTTTTCTAATATGACGTTTTGGGACCATGTCCAATGGTCGTGTGTGGGACCATTTTCCAGTAGCTGAGCTCTGATTAATCGCAACCACGCAAGTTCGCGATTAATGTGTGGCACGCATCAAGAAATGAATTTACTGAATTTCACAGGGAGTCCAATAGGGATTCCACTTTGCTTTTGCAATCTTTAGCTGATAGTTTTTCTTACTAGTTCAACAAAGCAGATTGTCTGATAACATTTATGTAAAGAATACTATAATATACGACATTCATTTAGCAGAAAGTTCTCAACTTTGAGGAAAGTAAACGAATTGCATATTTTGCATATTACCTGCACGAGGATAGGTCACCGAATTTGTCGTCTCCATCACAATCTGAAATTCTGGTCCTGTAGGTCTACCCTCATTAATTTTCAAACATCTGATATTTGATTGCGTGAAACGCAAAACTGGATGTGCGCATAATGGCGGAATTTTGTCAACGAGAGGTATGCTGATTTGATTGGGAACGCGTGCCTCCTGAGAACACCTTCCTAGCCTTTGATGTTTTGCATCACTTGACTGCTTATTTGGTATGCTTCACGTGAAACTGGGATGGCGCTCCATGGAGGACTCATTTTGTCTGAGTCATACATAAGTCTGCATCCTGAACTTTTCCAAAACCATAGACATACATGTATAGGCCTATACATGTGCATTTACAGTAGATCATCGAACATGACATGTTTCATATTTTGCGTTACTATCGACTGTGAACAACGCGCTAAATTTCCATAAACAACTAATTGAGAATTGCTGTAAAATCAGCCATGCGTGTTTTTCAGATGATCTTGAGGCTTGTTTGTGTATTTCCGCTAACATCCTGATATTCATTGCGTATTTGCGCATTCCCAGTATTTACTATAGACAGATATCGAATATGATTCATGTAAACAGTTTTAAAATGTGTACTTAATTGTTTTGAGCAGATTCGAGCAGGCTCTTTCTAACGGGTAAGAACACACAGAATGCTTATTGCAGGCGCTTACCACTCGGCGTACGCTAGCGCCACCAAGCGGGATAAGAATGCGGCATGCGTTTTAAATGAGCTAGGACGCACACAAAGAAAGCTGAGCCAAGCTAAGCTTACAAGAAAGCAGATTTTTAAGACACGGAGTGGCACCCAGATCACTATTGGTCAAAAGTGTAGCCATGCACATATACACGATTGTATGCCGCCTATGTACCGTAAAAATGTGCCCTGCGCTCATCATGAGATGCTAATGCGCATGTTCAAGGTTTTACGCGGAAGGTTCCACCTAGCACAACGAATGCAGTGGCGCCACCAAGCACACTGACCATCACGCTGATATCAGCTAAATGTTGAGGAGTTAAACTAAAACGAAAAGGAGACTGGACTATATACAATATATACAGTATAGTCTTCTTTGAATTGGGTCGCATATTGTGGGTTGATTGTAGTGTATAACTTGATTTGGAAGTTAATATACACGATATCAGCATGAGATTCACTGTAAGCTTGTTCATATACAGAATGTGGCTGATTTTTTTCACAACTTTTGCCAACTTTCTAGACAATTAATTACGAGTTTCCGCCAACTTCTATTTTTCTTTCTCTTCGTGAAATTTTAGAGAAATAGAGAATCCCACTGATGACGATTGGAGGTTCTTGCTTTTTGCGTACCAGAACTAGCCAATTCTGAACTGCAATGCGTTATGTTCACGCCCGAAAAAATAGCCAATCTCGAGCTACGCCTCGGCGTCGCAGGTGGTCATTATCGTATGCTAATTTACGCAAATGACCCCTCTTGCACGAGCCGCGACTTTCCCATCTTAGCATGAAATTGAAGCGCGAAGATCTGGAAGAATTACCAAATTATGCCAAATCCGTGAAATAAAGTTATATTTCCATCATTTTTTCTTCCTTTGGACATCATCCGTGTTTCTGACGTCTCGAAGCTCGTTTTACCTCTCGGGATTTAATAGCAAAGTCGCCTCGCGCGGCATCTTAAATCTAATCCAATTATAAGTTGACACGTACACTTTGTCATCAATTACGAATTCTTCCTCCGGTTTTAATCCACGTCCATCCATCATTTTTTAAATGAATTAATGCATTGAATGGACGCTAATTCAAAGCTTCAAATTGTCGCCATGGCACACGCCTGCAGCGAGATTGGATTCTTTAGCCACAAAAAATTGTCCACAACAACAATTTCGACAAGTTTACGCTAGCTTGACAATCTCTGTTAAACCGGAATCGGAAGAATTGAAAAATGGAGTTTTGACGCCACTTTACATTTGAATAATTGAACCATTTTTCAAAAATACTTCGAACAGTTAGTTGGTTCGCTTTCAACCTGAAAACGCTTTTTCAGAGCTGATTTTTTTGTGTCTGCACGCGTTAGTGCTTTTTTTTTATTATTTCTGAACAGGATTTTCAATGGAATCAGGATGTTTGTTTGCACATTTTTACGACAAATGACGTTTTGGTGCTCAATAATATGAGGTAGCCTATAGATTGGTAGGCGATTCCAGCTGGCCAAATTTGGAAAATATTGAACAGCAATACTAATGGTCGGATGTACGAAGCGAGTTAAATGGACTTTGAACTTTTCTTTTAATCGTATTTTAAGTTCCTTAAAGAGTTATTAAACAGTTATTTAAGCCTTAGTTAAAACCATTAACTAACGCAATTTTTCTTATTTCCTCGTTTTCCTCAGTCATGTTGAAGAATACTTGGATTTTTAAATAAAATTCCAAAACTCGTGCCTTCCAATTAATGATAAATTTTTATAATATCATCCCCTTAATTAGATTTTTACTCAAGCACTGGATGTGCGGCGAAACAGGAAACAAACCAAAAAAAAACATTCTGTATAGATATCTCAGTTATTGGTCACATTTTTCAGCGCCAAGTCCGAGTCATAGCCCTATACTGTACAGTGTACACATAGTATAAGTAAAGCTTTCATTGCATCATTTTTTTTACAAATCTTTTTCCCCTCAGACATGTTTTTCATATCAGAATTAAAGTTATAGGGGAGTGTACGTATAAGTTGCATTAATTTAATGTATAAGCAGTTGTATCACATGTGGCGACATTAACCCAATGGCTCGTTCCCGTCTTAATTTCCTCTCCCTGTTCTTATCATCCTGTTTTCTTGTAGTTCGAGCCCATATGTGACTAAAGTCAAGATTTTTTACTCCTTGCATTTTTTTTCATCAAAGTAAATTTGCCCTCCCCATGAATTACGAATATAAAAACACATTGGGAATGTATACCAACATGTAAGCCAATTGTAATCTTATATGAAAGAACAACTTCGTTTAATGAAATTATTTCGTAAAAACAGCAACGTCCTATCTGCATCTAGGGTTGCGAGATAAACTCACCCGAATTTGTTTAAGCCGTCTTATAAAAAAGCGAAAATTGTATTTTTTAACTTGTCACCCTTGTATTCGTCCGCATTCGTATCTTATTTTATCTTTGCTGCGCATTGCATACATTAGGAATATGTTTTTTTTTATATTTTGCAGGAGGGGCTGGAGGAGGGCTTTTCATAATAGTTGGCTATATTCGCCAACTTATCTCCCACATCTTTCTCATTCCAGCTACTTTTTATTTCTTGCACGTCTCCCTCCGCAAACTGCAAAAAATAGCCATAATCGTGACGTTTTTAACTCGATTTTTGGATGTTTTTGCATATGCACATGTTCATTGGGCGACTGTTTGTTTTAATGTCGCCCATAATTCATAGCGCCATCGCCCAAAAAACCCTCCCCAATCTGGCAGTTGCATAAACGAGGGAAACTCGTAAATTTCAACGCATGCAAAAATCTTCACTCTGTATAAGGTGAAAATTGACTTCTTGACGTAATCTACATCTACTAACTTTCCCTTCCACCCTACTTAATTCCTCACCAAAAACAACAACTGACAAAGAGGCAGATTCCTGACATTTCCAGTTATTTCTTATGGCACGATTTAGATTCGAAAGACATTTTGAACATGCTGAGCACATACGAATTCGGCTAGATGTTATAGAAGTTGTCGAAAAAGGCTATGTGAATTGCAATGATCCAGGGTTCCCCCAGACCTGGAAAACCTAGAAAAGCCAGGGAACTTTTATTCATGCAAATTTGTTTTTTAATTTTGTTGAGTCGATTTTGGAAAATGTCAATTTTTGACATCATCAATGGTCAGGGACATTTTTTTAAAACCTGAAAAACTCAGGGAAGTTGAAAATTAAATTTCTGGGGGAACCCTGTGATCTGTTTGAGCAGTTTAAAAAAAAATCGTTTGACTTTTAACATCAATGCTTCGTACGTTTGTTTGGTGCTCGCGTTTATAGGATTTAAATATAATTTCCGCTTCCTGAATCGGTTACACAAAGCAGTTTTTTATGCTAATTTTCTTGTTATTTTAATAGTTGCGTGTGTTAATTCGCGCATAAAAATGGAAACTGAATAGCGAGCACAATTTTGCATTACTAATAATAATTATACACTAGAGTGTAATTTATGTACGTTGTAAAGCCAGCACTTGTTTAACATATTTCAATTTTTATGAATATAATAAACTGGGGTTCTTGTTCATCGTTCCCCTTCCTCTTGCTAGAAGGAAGACTGGTTTTGGGTGCACATAAGGAGCAACGTCTAGTTCGCTTTGTGTGGTATGTGTTGTTTTCACAAACAACGAAATTCTTCATGTAAGAATGCGTGTAAAGACTTAAAAAATTAGGCAGAGTTACTTTCTATGGGAAACTTAAAGAAACTATTTCGCTCGTCCGGGGTTTTTCTTGTTTCTCAACTGTGCGTGCTAGCTATAGCTAGGGCATATCACTCGATCAAGTGCTTACGGACGATGATAATCTTTAAAAAGGATTAAAACATTTGAGCACTTTTGAAACCAAAATGGATTCCTTAATTTAAATTTAATAATAGGTTTTTATTAAATAGAAAATTTAGCTCATTTTGACTTTTAACTGATTTTTTTTAAAAAAAGCTATGATTTTTCGTTTACTTATTTGTTCTAAATCGCTTACCCGTGACAAAATATTCGAAATGAAGCCCAAAATTAATGAAATCTAATTATTTCTAAAAAACAAGTAATGCGAAACCTGGTGTGGGCGTTATTTATTTTTATTTACCCCGTGCAATTTCTGTTTAAGAGTTAAACTTAAGACGTTTATAGTTTAGAAAGTATGCTAAAAAATCAATTTTATCAATAAATAATACACACTTCTCCCACGGTCTTCAAACACTCCAGACAAGATAACGAAATTTCAAGGATCTTTTGGAAGGTTCCGTTAATAGGACGAATTGCTTGCATTTGCGAGTTTCAGGACATTGTTTGAAATATACTTTTCGACGTAGTGAATTTTTCCAGTATTGTATACACCACTGGTTTGGTGCTCGCGCATTTTGAGAAAATGTATGCAGTTTTGATGGTAAATTCTTTGAACTCGTTCGGGTTTCCGAACCCGACGAAAACTATATGAAAACATCCGGCACTCGCTCGTCGTTAATTCACTATCTTCGGTGTACCAATCGCACATTTAAAAGCGCGATCCGCCATTTGTGATTTTTAATTCATTTCCCATTAAAATGGCGCGCCTATTCCACTTTTAAACTTATCTGGAGTCATGTATTTTCACCAAAATGTTGCACGTATCCATGGGCTTTCATGCGCCGAGATTTATTTCCCTGCCTCAATGGTATTAATATAGGATGCTTCTATCAGATCTAACCAAACCCCGCGCGTGTTTGCTAATCGTAAATTTTATCCTGAGATGGGTTTTTATACGTTGTACGTTAGCTCGATAAGAAAGTGTTGGAGATTTTTGTCGAAAAAAATGTGCAGTTTTGGGAAACCAAGTTTTCCCCTTGGGTGAAATCAGACCTAGCGCCATGTATTTAAACTATTACAAGCCCTCAGCGGTTCATCAGCCGCCAGACTCTAAATAATCGGCAGACCCTTTCGGCCCTATCAACAAAAAGATACCAGGCTGAATTATTTGAACATTTGGTCTTCCCATGTTGCAGCTCCCGTTCAAATGGATTTTAAATTATTTTTTTGCCATTTCATTGCTTATTTTTTAAATATGAAGTAATGTTCAACAGTTGTGAGAGTTGTTTAGGAAGCGTCCCTCAATACCGCGTTTATCTCGAAAATTTCGTTTTTTTATCTTCGATGCAAAAAAATACATCACGACAACCGTCTTCTGCTAGAAAATACACCGTAACACGTGTTCTTACACATGTGCTGCGAATGTACAGCTCTTGGAAAAAACCTACCATGGTGTGATTCCAGTTGTTCGCGACGACTTTACCAAGTATTAACTTTTAACCAAGTCCGTGTTGACTCATTTGTTGGGGAATGGATTCTGGGATTATACATGTATTAAATGGATCTTTATACACACATGTGCGAAAACTATGTCTGAAGATTTTTTTTCTTGTTTTATAAGTCAGAACGAATACATTCTAAGATACATGCTGGAAACAGGACTTGGACTATGAAATAAAAGTAAATAACAGTGAATAGCATTCGAATTTCTTCCATTGTTTTCTGCCGAAAAATAAATGTGATTTTATCCTTCATTCTATTGTAAATCATTCTTTATGGTTTCGTTAGTTATTCAGCGTGATAGTAATATAAGGCTGCGTTTATAACAAAACTTTTTCCAGTCGCAAGCGACCGGTGTTGCTTAATGGTGTTGCAGACGCCTACCACTAAGCGACACTTTTTTGTGTTAAAACTAGTGTCGCTTAGAGGTATGCATCTGCAATACCACAAAGCGACACCCGGTCGCTTGCGACTGGATAAAGTTTTGTTATAAACGCAGCCTTAGTTGCTAAATTTGGAGCAATTTTACAAAATCAGATTGAAAAATTGTTGAAAATTTTCAAATTTGTCTTCGTAAAATGTTTGGAAATTTGTCCTCGGAAAAGGTTGGAAATTATGTAAATGTGTCCTCGAAAATAGTTAATTTGTCCGCGGAAAACGTGGAAAATTCAAAAAACATGTCCTCAGAAACTGTCGAAAATGTTGCAAATTTGTACGGGGGAAACCTAACCTAAACCAAACCTAAAAAACTCAAAGTTGAAAATTTTCTGGTTTGTGGCAACAACAAAAATGGCGTAGCAAACTGTTTTTGTCAAATTAAAAACTAGAAAATCAAGTTTGCGAACTAAGTTTGGTGTTCCCGTCGAGTGTCGGTGAGATGAAAAGGAAATAGCCAAATGAAATAGTCAATATGGAAATAGCCAATATGGTTTGTTGCAGTGTGTACACTCAGGTTTTGCAAAACTAGTTTGTATTAATTTTTTTGTAAAAACTAGTTCACGTTGAAAGTTTGGGGTTTGGAGTTTTTAGTTTTGGTTTGGTATAGTGTGTACCCGACTAAAGAAGCATTAATTGTGGCTTGTGACAACATCAATAAGCTGAATTTCCGTGAGTTTTTCAAAATAAATCATTGTTTCCTGATTTTTTCAAAATAAATCATTGTTTCCTGATTTTTTCCAGGTCCGGGGTACCCTGATACGGTAGTAGTTTCAAAAACTAACAATATAAAAGGAAAACTACATGTCTAGTTATTACAAATAATCAAAAACCGAGCGGATGTCCGATTCGTAAAGCTTCTGTGCAAATACATGTACACTAATAATTGAGTAAAATTCGGGGGAAGGGGGGGGAGAAAGTTGATATAAACCAGAAGCCTTAATTTAAAAGTTGTAATAAGCGCTTCGCGCGATAATTAACCACATCTCAGACTCGTAATGTCCACAAGCTGCGCTGTAATATTTTCTAATTTTTCTCGGATGCACTAATCAACGTGACGGAAGACCAATTTTCTGAGAGTAAATAAAAAGTGCCAGATTCTTTTACAATGTTCAAAAAAGTTCGAGTGACTGGGAGCCCCGGCCCACCTGGTGTTCGAAGCCTCAGATTAATGGGTGCTGCGACTTAAAATTGACCAAAATAACGAGCCGGGCGTAACTCGCCCCTGTTTAAATGCAAATTGAGACCTCAAAAGCAGTGTTTAGAGCTGAGCTGCTGCTTGTCAGAAGACTGGATTGGCTACGTGGATGCTATTTGGTAAGATGTATATTTTGCATACATGGCATAATCACAACCCATTTTGAAATTAATGTACATTTCCAACCCTCGGGTGAAATTGCTAGAATTCCGTTCAAATCCCAAATATGATTGATGTCATATTTGGGATTTGAACAGCAATTTTACCATCAGCGAGAGAGATTTCAGTTGATAAATAAATATAGGCCATTTAACCTAATACAGGGTCCTCCCAGAAATTTCCTTTTCAATTTTCCTGACTTTTCCTGGTTTTTTAAAAAAAATTCCCTGACCAATGCTAATGTAAAAATTTGACATATTTTGTAAAAATGGAAAATATTTTTCAAAATATATGAAAACTAACATAGAAAAAACGTGGAAAATTTTTGTAAATTTGTACTCGGAAAACCTGGAGAACGTTCAACTTAGATCAAATGTACTAGTAATATTTGAAATAAAAAACATACGTGTATTTCAGCTAAATCGTAGTTCGTATTATCAGAAATCAGACAAAACATGATTTGAACATAGAGACCTTGAACACAGTAAGGGCGTCCCCTGGTGGTCCATGCATATAGAACCTTTTGTCTTCAAAGAACCTTTTCTAAAGTTTACAATTAATGAAACGGTCGCCATTATTCAAAAAGGTTCTATGAAGAACCTTCTAAAAAAGGTTCTATGAAGAACCTTTTTGAAAAAAATGGCGAATTTTTTCTATTGAACCTTTTAGGAACCAGAAATTTCTCAGAGTGTAGTACAAGTACAGCAGTATATAGACTCCCGAGTATCCGGGGAGATTTGCGGATCCCGGATGATCCGTAAAATGAAACAATTCCATAACTATGACATTATCGAAAAAAAATTCTGTGTAATTAAAGGCTTATCATAATATGAAGGTCGCTTTCAAAAACTTACCTAGTTTTGACGACTTTGTTGGAGAATAGTAAAGTGAAATTTATGAAAAAATAATTTAGCTTGTGGGAAAAAAATTTAATCGATTTTTTGGAGAAATTGTATTCCTTAAGAGTTTTGAGAAAATTGTGCAATATTGAAAAAAATCGTAAGTTTTATGAGAAAATTTAAGACTTATGAGAAAATTAAGACTTTTTGAGAAAATTGGGACTTTCTGGGAAAATTGTGTCATTTTGAAAAAATTGAGCCATTTTAAGAAAATTGATACTTTTTGAGTAAACTGCCTTTCTGAGAAAGTTGTACCGTTCTGAGAAAAGTGTTCATACTTGACAGCAATTGTCATTTATAATTGAGTAAAATTGTACTAGAAGATTATTTGTTGTTATGACATGTTATTTAAAACTTAATTGTAAAATGCTTTAAAATTAACATTTAACAGATTTTTAAAAAAACTGAAATTGCCAAATCGTTAACTACATTATTTTCATTATTCATAAAATAGTTTTTTTGACTGTTTATTCTACAACGTACCGGTATACCTAAAACTATTTTCATCGTTATTCAACCTTCTTAAATTGTAATGTCCGAGTCTTTACAATTCGTAATGACTAAATCGTACCGTCATTTGTTGACATGCGTGTCGGTTTAATTATTGCCACAAAACTTTGAAAAAGACTAAATGACTTTAGCGCGAAACGTAGGTTACTATACGCATCGGTTGTAATCGATTAAACGGATTATTCGAGTATTAAATCACTTTTCCCTAATAGTAATTGCTGAGCAAAACCGATCGATTAAAAACTCATTAAATGACATTGCCGCGATGCAAACCTGGCTAAAGCTCATTAATGACCAATTAGGGCAAACGGGCTATCATGAAAACAATGAGCAATGAATATTTTCACGGTCATAAATGACCCACTGCACGTTTTAGTGAAACTGTCCATCGATTACTGCGTTTTAATCCACGGTTTATGGTAACATTCCTTTGTCCCTTTTCACTGAGGTAATTAAAGCTACTTCCACATTGGAGGAAACAGAGGAATTTTCTGTTTAGGTTACTTGTACCTTCAACTTGTTTCATGAGTGCTGGTATAAGTTCCTTATTGTTTATGACAGCAAAAACCAAAGTTGCCCTACGTTTTCTGTTTATACTGCAGTATAAAAAGCGGCAAAGATCAAAGGAGGTTTTGCAACACGAGTAAACATTTGTTTCTGTAAGATGTTGCACGTGCAAGAAGCTTTTGGAGCTTTGCAAGAATATACATGTATCTGCAAATTAATTTGCCAAGAAACTTTTTTCAACATGTGGGGAAATATCAAACAATAACAACTGGAAACAAAGTTTCGGAATATAATTTCCTTCGTGTGAACAGAATCGTGTGAACTTCGTTGTGGACAGAATGTTCCGTTGTGTTTACATAAGTTTGTTTCCAGAAACAACTGGCAACATTTAGCAACCAAAATGTTCCCCTATGTTTCCTCCAGCATAGACGTAGCTTAACCCCCTTAACCTAGGGGGTGTTTCAGACCCCCACTCTCTTTATTGACCTATAACATGTTCATGCAATTTTTTTCAGCTATGAAATTTCGTGACTTTTCCTAAATATAGTTGAAAATAAGATATGTCAAGAAATCGACTTACAAATGTTGTCCCGCCATTTCATAGAGGTCCTGGGTTTCAAACACACCCAGGTAAGCCAGAAAGTCAGCAAATACATTCATACCATTTTGTAGTTTTTTCTTGATAAAAAATTCTATTTGAATAAAAATGATAAAAACGATGTAATAGATCAAGTTTAATGTATTTAAACAAAATAGTACCA
>JAQGAO010002896.1:0-18374 GCA_034697705.1 Ommatoiulus sabulosus
ACAACCTCACCTTGCAGTAGCTGCAGTAGTTTTGAAATGCCACAGGGTGGTGATGGACTTATGAATCACCCTGTATACTTGCATGTTGGGAATCGTTGTAGTATACTGTGAATGGTCAGTGCACTGTATACAAGGCATCGATTTGGGTGTTCGAAAAATGGTATAACATTATACAATGTATGTGTTCAAATTTTTTGATTGTTGCAGATTGACGCTGTGTATATAGACTGTAGGGGAAGTGCTCGGAATGCTCGGACATTTCAATGATCGGACGAATGTATGGTTAAATCCTATAGTTCCCACATTTTAAGCACATAACCATTTCTTGGCCTACTATATATGCATGTCCAATCATTCGTTAAAACTTGAAAATTACATTATTGATTTTCTTCTTATTGACATATATATATACTATTAGTTGGACATGTTGTTCAATAAAAAAGTAAATACACATGAAATGTAATTATGTAAAAATGATGATTCTCGCACCGAAAAGTATATTCAGTGTATACTGTTTATTGTATACTGTATATAGGAGTTAAACATTATTAGGGGTTGCATTTTGTACATCCTGTGCACTATGCCATAATTCTTAAATGCTTTTTTTTTGCAAATATGTTTTATTTTTGCTAATTTAAAAATCACACATTTTCAAATTTTTGCCTTATGGAGTATCTCATATTCAATATTAATATATAGTTAATCTACATTGGAATACAATTGTATACATTATATACATATATAGTGGTCCCTTTGCTCATTTTCTTACGAATAAAAATGTCAGATTTGGCCAGCAATTCACTATAAGGCAATTAAGAGTTCGTGTATGCTTTGGCAAACAACTTTAATTTTTAATAAGAATAAAATAAAATAAAAATTGGCAAGAAATAGATATATTAAAATACAGAATTGGCGGGAACTTAAGTTTATTTTTGTTTACAGGACATGATACAAGAAAAGGCTGATTTGTGAAAAAATATTTCAAGACGCATTTTATACAGTGCAGTATTTATATCTACAACATACACATCTGTATGTCGTGTGAACTAACATACCCTACAGCATCTTAGCTCATTTCTTTCCAACTAAACTATTTTCAAGAGCTTAGCATGCATGTTATATGGTACAAAATAAATTAGTCTGGACTTTTTAATTCATCGGATCAAAAAATAAAAATTGCGTATGAGTAAGTTCTTTCATGGTGTGCCCATATATTATGTAGGTTATTCTTGTATAAATTATCTCTCGTATATATGAATGTGTTTGGGCAATCCACCATCACGTGCATGTAGTGTACGTATAATGGGGAGATTTTTTAGTTATTAAGCTGGAATAACACCTGGAATGACAATCAGTGGAACGAGAACTGAAAAAGAGCATTCCGGTATTATAATTCATTTGACTCGTAAAGAACTCAACGAATGATTACACGTCAAGCCTAACCAAGGCCAGCAACAACCCTTTTCCCTTTTTCACACAACTCAAAAGCCTATAAATGCAATAGAAGACATCATATTGTCTATTCCATGAAATATAATTTAGGATTTGCCTTTTTCCCTTTAACCTGCTACTTTTTATGCGTTATCGCTTTTTTTTTAAAATCTGTAAATAATTTACATGACAGATTTTTATGGAATATGGTATAAGCTTATATGCTCAGTATTAAAATAGATAATTTTGGTTCACATGCACATGTCGCCGACAAATCACCATCCACAAGCGCAAATCTCAAGAAAGATTCTTCTGTATAGGAGACCTGTTCATTTACACGCAGAAAATCAAATATGGTTGCGACGTTTTATCAGGTCGTGTACAGTGAAAGGTTTTATTTTGTAAAGAATGTTATATACTGTACGTGTAGTTTTATATGCTGTATATATTTTTACTGTATCTGTCAAAATACTATTTATCTTATCAGTAACATACATGTTTATACAGTATACAAAAATGAACATTGTAACTATAAATCTTGGTGGGTTTCAGTTTGTTTATGGCAGTTTTTGCATAAAAATTGAGATAAAATATTAATAATAATATTGAAAGTGATATGGATAAAATTTAGAATCTGAAGTAAAAGCACGTGCATTCTTTATATCGAATACTGGACTATATTAAATCATACTAAACGTGATAAAACTAATGAATTTAGATGTTAACTCGAGATTTATTTTTAAACGTTTGTTAATTTATTATTATTATCGTCAAGCAACGTCCAATACTACTTTATAAGGCAATTTGCATAATTTGTCTTATTATATACAGTATTTGCATATTACAGCCAAATGGGTTTTCCTTATTTTCATCGTTGCATGTATTGTAGGTGTGTTGGTGTGGTCATTTTATACTGATACATGTAATTGCAAATAGGAAAACACAGATAGGAAGATTGCAAATAATATCTAAAATAGTCAGGCATTCGATGAATTATACCCAAACGTTTCTGCGTAAATCAATTTTATACAGATTTTTTAAAAATACATGTATTCAAGTTGTTTTGTCTACGCACAATTACAGCGTTAACGTTATTTGAATCCGGGCTATCCGGAACAAGGTGTTAACACCGATGTTGTTGGGTAACAAGAAATATAGACTGCTTTGACCGATGAGTCCGTTTTGCCACTGATTAGTTGAACTCTTCAGGAAGTATGGTATGCACCGCATGGACACCTTTTTCATCATTATGCCATTATTCTTTTGTGGGACGTTCCCCCATAATGTGGACAGTGAGCTGCAGGTGGCTGCAATTGTACTCAACTTTTGTGAAAAATCTAGTTTTAACGGCGTGAGATTCCCTATATAAGCATTGCAACTCCAAACTGTAGCCCTGTTAAAAACTCAAGCTCGGCTCGTCCATTATCCCCTCCGAATACTATACATGTATGTGCTGTATAGTATATACTGTAGTTCAATGTTCTTCGCATCCACAACATTTTCATAGTTTTTCCCTATTTCTATATAGGGTTAAATATGGAGCTGGTTATTTATATATTTTACCTGCTCATCACATGAGCCATCAACCCAAAGTAGCCGAAACCGCCTTCTCGTATATTATTATAACTCGAGTCAAACGTTTTCCTTTTCGGAAAGAAACACAACGAAATACGAATATTCACATTGATCAACTATATATGATGCCCCACAAAAAAATAGTAAAATATGGATACTGATTCCGTTTGCCATCGTATTTTAACATTTGCAAATAAATCAAACGGAATAACAACAGGCTAATTTATGGCATGGATGACCTTTCATTAAAATGTAATAGATTTTCTCGCAAATCGTATTTGGAGATGCAGTATTTCGTAAATTGATTTTTTGGGTGGTGGTCTGTGCATCAGACATTTTTCTCGCTAAATACTCGAGGGTTGTCTTTTACCGTCTCGTGAATTAATGCATTGTTTAACTCAAATTAGAATACGTCATCCACGGCAAAGTATTTTTTATTTACACTCGTTTCATATCTTAAAAGTATATTGTACTGTCGTTGGAAATATGCATTTTGAACAACTGTGAGCGCCACATACAACCAGCTGCGAATGTGAATATGCAATGAAGGGATGGTTAGGTCATATATTTATTGTTGGCTTTTTTGCAATCTCTCGAAAATATATTCAACGACATGATTTCGACGTGGTATGACTTTTGAAATAGATTCCACGAAATTCTGAGGAATGTATTGTATGTATTAATGTTTTTTCTCTTATACATGAGACATTTGTGACAAATAAGGTTTCGTATTGGAATTATCTTGCCAAGCTAGCTTCTCGTGCGGGACCACCTAAATGCATGTGAATCTCAAAAACTCACGCAACTCAATAATACCCTTAAACGATGGCACGGTAATGTGCCCCTTGTGGCGCGACTTAGAAATACCAAAAGGTCTATTGTATACACTCTGTGGACCCACCACGACCTTCACAAATGTGCCGTGAAAAGCTAAAATGGCCATTATTGCGAGCTCCCTTTCTGCCATATACGTGTATGCTGCATGGTGCTGTTTTCCATGTTAATTTCGCATTCCACTTCGCTATAACGGAGAATTCGCACGCACTTGATTTTGCACCAAAACGTCTTTTTTTTTAGAAGCAACTTCCTTAGGGAATTTGCAAATGGAGTTTTTTTAACCAGGGTTAAAATTTAACAATGGCAATAACATACGGGGCATGAAGATGGAAAGCCCCTCCGAGACTAAACCGTTTTAGGGGTGAATAGTTAAGGTGTAGAAAATGCAATTAGTAACAATAGGTACCGTTTACCTGGTCGTTCATCAAACGTCTACAAAATGTATACTTATTATTGATGAGAACTTGAAACTAATCTGCGATGAAACACACATTATTGTAATGGACTCTTCGGGTCGCACGCCTTAATTGACGTGGACGTTGCTCTTAAACATGCAGCAAAATTCACACTTTCGCAGGGGTCCTTCTATTACCCATTAGATGTACATGCACAGTAATTGGCTCCTATAGCGTGGCTTGCGATAACTACCACCAGTTTTACAAGCTGTATAGATAAAACTTTCCCACCATTAATAAAAATCATTTAATAAAAACTATCTGTTAAACTCTATAGATGTAGAAACAAAATTAAGTTTTGTTTGCAATGACAGTACATTTCCGAATAAGCGTCGTTTCTATAGGAAGATATTTAGTGGAGATTCAGGTCTCACTATGTTTTGCCTAACATTTGGTTGCAGAATGTGGCATTTTCATCTGCAATTCCCGATTTCATACGAGGTAATTGTTTCATAGACAAATGTCAAGATGAGTTACTGTAAATACGGTGATATCCAATGTCCATGGAGTTGGACTGTCCCGCCCAATCCATCGGTTGGGAATGGCATTATCTCGTTGGAAAAACATCCGAGGTTAGGGTAGGAGCACAAAGAAAGCTTAGTCGGGCCGAGCTTAAAACAAACGCTGACAAGTACGGAAGTCTAGATAGGGTAACGAAAAAAAATCGCCATCTTGATGGCCTAGTGACGTCAAACGCGTCATGTTTTTCCTCCACGGACGCCATTTTGATTCTGGTGATTGCAGCCCAACTAGGCTGTTACAGTTTGTACAACCATACACAATTGAACTATACTATGCATTTATTTGCAAACTACCTCTTGCCCTTGCGTTTGTGCCTAACATATATACGGTATAGGTTTTGTCAAAATGATTTATATTATTCAGTGAAATAATCTGCGCATGGTGTACCAACGGCTATTTCGTCAAAAAGGCTATCCAAAGCGTGTCTGTCATAAGATTGCAGCATGCATTTTTAGAATTCTTACTGTGGAAAGAAAATAATTCCTGCAAGAATGTGGGATCATAAAAATACACTTGGAAGTAAACTATATATACAGTCAACACGCTGCATATCGATTGCATTTATTTTTATTTCGGCTGTAAATAAACTTATACAATATATAGAGCTAATAAATCATTGCGCACATGTAAAATATATACTTCCAAAAACTTCATATTTGTAACTTATATCTGAACACTAGATTGGGAATCTTTCATAATTTCCTTTAACATTTTGGCTAAGTAATTTAATTTTTTATTAAGAATTAATCAAAAAGTTTCCATGCAGAATTTGGTATAGTCTGAGATCGTAAATATCTCAAAAAGTGTTAGTTTTAGTTTCTCATTAAGTGTTTTTATTCTTTGTGTGAAATTTCGTTTTCCACGGTACACACTTATAACCAGCAAGATATGCAATTTTGTTTTTTCATCCCCTGTTCAAGGATGCATGCTTTCGGGGGGAACCCTCTGAATCAAATTTCGTCGTGTAATTCAAATAACTTGGTTGCAAACTGCATGGCTTTAATTTCACAGTGTGTGTAATGGGCGTAGAAATTATATACTAAAAATGGCTGCACGCAGCCACGCAGATATGCATACCACAAGTCGATAAGGAAGCATGAGATTCATTTTGTGATGGTTGAAATCGGATTTTCACGTTGGTTATGCGATTTTCATGTTTTTTTACGGTTTTACCTGATACATTTTTAGATTTTTGAAAGTGTCATAGATTCCCCTATTCAGTATATTAATCACTTAGTTTACTGAGCGTGAAGGATTAATAATGAATCATTCCAGTAGCAAAAAATTTTAGTCTTCATTTGACATTGCCAGCGTTTTTAGTCAACCATCGCGTGATTTTCAGTTGCCATAAGTTCACAATATCCTAAATAACAATAAAATAAAATTAATATTTTATTGAAACTACACATTAATTGCCCTGAATAGTATATTTTTGTATTTTACATGCCGCAATTACTGTATGTAGGTAGTGCTCTTTTGTAGCGTAATGCAGTAATACAAGTGATATTTGTTTGTCACTTGTACAATGTATCAAATATTAAAAGACGACCAAAATGTAAACTAAAGATTTTGCGCATTTTGGTCATGTCTTTTAATGTTTGATTTATCTCCGACCACTTGAAGATTGGAAATGTATATTGTACAATGTATATCGCTAACTAAAATACATGCATGTATGTATACACTACAGCTATATAACGATTGTCACAAAACCCGACATCACGTATATTCCTCGTCGTAATGATATGCGAAGGAAATTGGTAACGTCTTGCATAATTAATGGTGTCGAATTCGCTTTTTGCACATGTTAGAAAATCCGGCTCTGTGTCTTAATGCGTCATTTTGAGAAATATTTAATCGGAGGGAAATTAGTAATGTAAATCTAAATTCCATGTTCCCAAAACATACACGTATACGGTAATATTCAAGAAATAATCGCAACTAACAAAGGCAACCATATAGTCCTTATTCCATATGTAAATTCTATATACATGTATATTATACAAGTACATTGTATATGCAGCATGAAAATTGATCAAACGGAACACATTAAATTCATTGAGAACACATAATGATGTATAGTTCCGTATCTAGGGTATCTATGCAACGTATAATCATAATTTTTATGTAGTATATGTTGTGAGAGTACATGCATGTACATACTATAGGTCCAATTTAACTTGTAAATTTTGGAGAATGAAAGCTCTTTATATTGTCATGGTACGCTTAGTATGCCCTCGTTGCGGTCGGTCAATTATGTACATGTATGAGTCATGTATACGGTTTTAGAGGCACATTTGGTATATATCTGCTATTTTTCAATATTGAAAAACAAATTTGAAAGCGCTAATGGATTAATATGATTTAAAATTCGGATTATCAATATTCTGTAATATACGTACAACATTTAGAATATTCCTGGAATGAATCCTTTTTTCGCAGAACAAAATAGCTACATGTACATGTATACAGTATAGTATTTGCCATAAAACCTGACGTCACTTGTTCCACAATGCAATGCAATACGAAAAAATTATCGTCTCTAGCTCCTTTTTGTCGTGTTGTAAATTCAGATAGAATGCAGTCAAATGTGATTGTGAATGTCAAGCATGCAGGCAAACTGTTTTGTTTAAGATCCATGGGAACTGAAGTAATGAGGTCATGGAACACTTATTAAAAACTGATAGCAGTTGTATCCATTCCCATTATTTATCAGTTTTTTCACAAACGGGCGATATTCTTCAATTACAGTAGTTCAGAATTAAGCCCAATCAATATCCACCTATACATACATGTATATATTGTTGCGGCTCCCATGCAATTTATCGTATGGTTTTCAATGTCTTTCATGTCATGTAACAGCTCACAAAAATCACTTTATAGCTAAATTAACCTTCATAAAACTCCAATCTTCTCGTAGTCTTTTTTATACTTATACATGTATTGTTTTGTCTTAGCCTAGTCCTATGGAACTGTTGGCCATTTCATTGTCTCAAACATGTACCATGTAAAGTTATGTACGAGCGTACATGCACAGCTCGTAAAATATACTTAAGAATTTTCCTTAAAAGAACTATTTTTGTAAACTGGTCCGCCTTCTCTGTCCAACAAAAATGGCGAGATTTCACTCGAGGATGCTCTTCAGAGCCACTGGGTCCATGGCAAGAACACTTTTCAGTGGTCATTGGCTGGTCGCGCAACTGCCCATTCTCGTTTTACTATTTTAAAAGTATACAGGTAAGCCAATTTAAATTATATTCCGCAATTGACTTTTTTATTCGTCCAGTTTCACGCAAAGGATGCCGCCGCATCACATTTGCGGACAGTCTTCTTACCCCTTCATGCACCCCGCAGCTCCGCAGTCTATTTGCATTACTTATCCCAAATGCTGGTGCATGTGTGACCACATGGTGCTTGGGATTAGCCTATGAGACGCGAGCGGCTTAGAATGCCCATAAGAATGGACACTGGCTAAGCCATGCCACGAAAATCTTGCCCGCAGCGAGGACCAGCATTTTTTTTATTATTATTTCATGATGGAGTTGGCACATTTGCCCATCATTGGAGAAATACCCGTTGGGTGGAGCCGGAGGACTATGGGGTTCATTTTTTTTATTAAGGGGGGGGGGGAGTTTGATATTGTCGCTACCACACGTAAATCACAAAGCTAGACTGAACGATTTATGAACCCTAATGAATCAACGCTACGTTATAGATATTAAAAAGATTTTCCTGCTAACTAATGAAACCCTCGCGTGCATATGCATCTGAACCCCCCTCCAAAAAAGGGGTAAAAAATATCTTTTAAGAGCAAGTCTTACAGGTATTTTCACTCGCCTCTTCACTTTCACTCTTTCCTTACGAGATTGCGCGAGGTGAAATTAAAATCATTGGTTTGGTTGCCTTGACAAACAACTCCAGGGTAGGATGGGTCGACGGGTCACAGTGATTCATTAGTGGAAAGCATGCAGTTTCAGTAATTAACACTCGCAAATGCGCCCCCCCTCGCCTAATTTTATGAATTCCCAAATGGTTTCTTCGTCTGATCATGGCGCTTTTTGTGCCCTTTTCGGCGAGATTTTTTTCGATTTGGTCATGTTTACCAATTAAACAGCGCGTAGGAACAACAGAACCACGCGGCTCATCGGGTATGCCAACGAGAAAATGCATCACTGCAAAAAACCGAACAAATTATGCATAAGTTAACCTCCTTTGTTGGGCCATGGCGTCATGGTTGCACGAACACTAGATGCCCAACACTATATACACTTTGCCAACGAATATACATGTTCTGTATATGTATTTATAAATTTGAAGATGAATAAAAATTGGATAATCTTCACACGATCACATTGGAGCAATACTAATCACAAATATCAGTCACGTCCTCTTTAAAATGTAGATTTCGAAAACATATTGCCATTATTTCTTTCTTAAACGAAAGTGGTAATGCTGTCATTTAGCTGAAACAATCATAAGCTAAGATCAGGGCTATATGTCGAATTTACTGACTAAAGCTTATTTTGCTGTTAGAAACCATAAATTGACCATATTTTGTTTTATCATTTCTGAAGCAAGGGTGCTATATGCAACTGTTGTTTGTTGGACGGATGTTTGGTGAAAATTGGAGCAAATTGTTGCAGTTTTGAGTAACTTTCAACTTCTGGAGTAATAGACGTGTTTAAAAAAATTTTTCCCCCTTTTTACTACCGTCATCTACTCTTGAAGCAGTTGTTCACTTATATACCCAACAATAATATTAGATTGGTCACTATCGATTCCGTCGGAGTTTTAAACGATTTATGACAGCTAGGGTTGTTGCCGCATCCTCAAACAAAATTCTGGAGCGCAAATTTCAACTTGTGCGACACGCATTCGTTCACAAATTAAATCCATGCAGCTTGACGAATTTAGACGAAACATAGAACATCCGAAAATTTAGATAAACAAGAAACAATGCCCCAAGGGTCTCAGCCCTTCTAAGGCGGGGATGTTTATTTTAGTTAGTTGAGAACGAACAATAATGATATTTTGAGTAATTTTATGTGTATAGTAAAATGTGAAATAAAATTTTGGCACATTCGTAGCACTCGCTTTGAGCGACTTGTATACATGATCAGATTTATATGATCATTTTAATTCAATTTATGGAATTCAGTATAAGGGCCATTCAAAAAAGTCCTCCTCAAAATTTTCCCAAAATTGGACTCCCCCTACCCCTTGTCCGCATTGTGTCCGTTCAATCAGGACCCTCTACCCCTATATATCTAATTTCGGACGTCCGAAACTTTAAAAAAAAATTGCATTCGGAAAATTTTGAAAGTTTTGCAAAGTTGTACTCGGAAAACGTAAATGTTGTGGTCTGAAAAGGTTGAGAATTTTGCCAATTTGTCTTCAGAATCTGTTAGTAATTTTGCGAAATTCTCCTCGGAAACTGTTGTCAATTTTACAAATCTGTACTCAATTCAATTAAGTATACCCTACAGTCAGCAAGTAAATGGCATGTGGTAGGTGTGTGTACTCGAAAACAGTTGAAAATGTTGAAGATTTGTTCTCGAAAAAAATGAAAATTTTGCAAATTTGCACTGCATGGGATCATTTGATTGCAATTTTTAACGCACCTATATGCGATATTGCGCTCAATTTCCCTTTAACTTTAGGAACCGATTTTATTTGGCATTTGGACGTTATCTGATGGTCAGTTTACTCAAATTACTCAATATACATGTAGGTTTGGCAGTTTCTGGTTGCTTCCATATCATACAGCTTATGCATACATACTGTACATGTACAAATCCTGGCAAACAAACCGCATATACCTAATTTAAACAAAACGTGTGTTCATAAAGTTCATATTTTAAGTAATGCACATCTTGTATGACAAATTATACGTGTTATAGTTACTAAAATAGTTATCAACCACGCGTAACTTTGCGAAGCTATGTAATTTATCCAGTCTTACGCCTATCATAATGTATGATGAATGCATAAATATATACACATACAGTATACATATACATGCCCATTTCATCGGTTGAAGAATACCCTCACTTGTAAGTCAAAATTGATATTTTGTGCAGTTGCGCAGGATGCACCATAAATGGTGTTATTTTTTTCGAGAAACATTTTTCAGAAAAGAAGCAGTACCAATATAGCACAAGGGGAATTATTAGTTCTACAGTTTACTTATTAATTTTTTTTTATTGATATTCTTCATTTGCAGAATAGTTACTTTTAATTTAATGGTGTCAAAACTGTTGATAATCATACAGAAATCGAACATTACGAATGTATATAGTTATTGATAATTGATTTCCAAATTTGACGTTCTCTTTGGAAATTTTAAAATATAAACCTACATATAGTCAAACAATTTGTATATTTTTATGGTTTTGTATGAATAACAAAAGGAAATATAACTGTCAATTGAGCAGAATTGTCTATTTTAAAATTTTCGACGCGTCCTTTCGACGTAGCGCCACCTTAATTAACTTAAAATTCATGGTTGGGAAATGTCTAAAAATTGAAACTCATAATTTCAAGTTATCGTCATCAATTCGTTAACTTTATTTCGGACATTACGAGTGCACGACTATCTTCGATAAATTCTCATAGAGATTGGGCAAATAAAACGTTCTCTCAATCTTACACATATTTGGTTTAGATGTTTGGAGAGCTTAATTAAATTAGCTTAAATTACTTACTTGGCGAACTCCTCACTGGAAAGTTTGCGTTGATGCCAGTTTCCCCTGAAGTTACTTCACAGTAATCCATACAGAGGCTTATGTATTTCATGTTGAAGGGCTTGATAATTTTTGGAACAGATCTTATCTAATGTCTTATATACAGGTACTTATTGAACACAAAATGTAACCAACATTCTAAGCAAGTTTATCGAGTACATTGCTTCTCTGCTGCAGACCGTATGTTTAAACGTGAAACATCACGAGACATGGTCCATGCATAGCAGATAGCACGAATGACACTCTGCCCTTACAGAAAGGGTTTCCCCCATAGGTTTATCACCTAAATGTTTTGTATGGGCTTGGGAAGGTCTTTATAGGAAGGCATTGGCACCAATATTTCAAATTGGGCTCTCCTTTTTAAATCCCCAAAAAAGGCATAGGCTAGCTGCTGAATAAGGGCAAAGTGGTTTGCTCATCCTTTTTAACCTGTTATATGCCTATTTAATTCGGTTATAGTGAAAATTAGTCCAAGCATAAGATATGGTTTCTTTTATGCGATAAGGTTATAAAGTTAATGGCTGCCTGAAATATTTTTATATCTTACCCTAGACCTCAACAATAGACCCCAGGTTTCCTGTCTTGCCGCTGTAAAGGCTGAATATAAAAGTTGGAATTTGGAGTGGAACCCTCTTTATGTCCATCCCAACCCATTATAATCGTTAAAGCAATTTAACCTTAAATTTCACGCCACATTGACATGGAATGATTGGTAAGCCTTATAGCTGGCTGCTTTAGCTAAAGAAGTTTGAGACCTTCGAAATGCACTATACTATTGTATATACCTTGTCAAATTTGTCTTAAATTTGCCCCCCTTCCCCCAACCACATATTACATTTCACGAAATAACTACTGTATAGTCTGTAGTGAACATGTAAATTGACCGATTCGCTAAAGTCTGATTAGACGGATCACTACAGCGCCTAATTCACTATAATGGCCTAATAAATTATTGAATACTATTATTATTATTATTATTATTATTATTGTATACTTCACAAGGAGGCAATTTTTGATGATGGCTTTAAAAAAAGCATGTTTTTCTCGTATATTTTTCATACCCTTATTGAATAATACCTTGATTTACATATACAGAATTCTGTATATATTTTACATAAAAAATTAAAATCAAAATTCTTATTCTCATACATGTCAAATTAAGGTGGCTTTGAGGTTATTCGTAGACCCAGGTTCGATTTCTGGCTCGGCTAGAATCGATTGTGATTTTTCATGGTTTCCCACAACGTTTTTGAACTCAAAAACATTCAATTCCTGGTATTAAGTCAGGCAAAATAAGCTTTACTAAAAACGACACATCTTAGCTTACCATATTTTCGGCTGATTGACAGTATTCACTATTTTATAATGCATTAAAATTCATTAATTTTTTTTTATCTTACAATAAAAAGTTGGAATTGTGTCACCCCTGAAGTGAGGCGTGAGTGCGATTTACCCATTTAGTTTGGGGAAAATACTGTGACTATCTTCATTTACGTAATTGCACTGATTTGACTGCTTCAGAAATCTATGTCCCGTTTAAAGTAAAAGTTTGTTATGAAATCGGCCACTTCCCGATTTCATTTAATATTCCCGCAATTTTTAAGTTCATGTTTCTGATGACCTTCCATTGTGTGAAGCGCTTCGTTGAAGTGGATGAGACGTTATTCCCTGAAACCGCTTGCTTCAGCGCGACAAATCGCGCCACCTTTCGGCGCGGCATTGCAAAAAAAAAATACCTTTTCGCTTTATTGAAAACTGGCTGCAAGCGCTTGAGCAAACTTCTAAGAACTAGCGAGCTCATTAATTGTTTGTTGCATTTTTCTTAAAATTCAGCATCAGACTGAAAAATTGGACGCACGGTTTTAGCTAGAAATTGTGGAAGGTTACGTTTTCCCAAAAGGGGTTTTTACTGCTGAACTGCTTGTTAATACACTGTATTCTATAGCCTTGCAGAGCGTCCTGGCAATTTCCAGAATATGTTACACCTATATTGTATATTAATTGAATTATATTGTTTTAAAACGAGACGCCTTCATTGAAACATGTGCATGTTTAGATGAAAAAGCATAATCACGACAATGTTTACTGGATGCAAACTACATTCTATATGATATTTTTGGCAATTAATGTGATACTGTATATCATCAATTCTATTGCCCCGTCGATTGTAATGCCAATCTTAATTTCAGTACCAGCAATAGAGATTCTAAATAGAGTACCAGCAATAGAGAAAAACATTAATTCTAACAAACGTATACAATAAATCGCAAAAATACACTTAAAATATGATCGTTGTTTTTTTCACACACATATAACAAATAATCCCGCTTTATTTTCTTCGTCACCTACAGTGTACAATATTTTTGTTATAATCAATTTTAATTGGCACTTCCTTCTGAATCAATATCAGAGTCTGATAATCGTCATCCTTTTTCTTCAAGTGGTTAGAAGTGATCGGCATACATTTTCGCAACCGAAAGCTATAGTTTTATTATGAAACACGTTTCGATGTTTCGATGCAACACGTGTCTTCTTCAGGTGTCTATACAAAGAAAGGTCGAAATATTTTATAAAATAACAATAATAATAATAATTTAACCCTTAACAGTAAAACACTTGCTCATACTGATATTTATGAGGGCTGATATATACTGATACATAAAGCATCCGGCGCACATTTTTAATTAAATCCTTATTGTTATTTTATAAAGTATTTCTTTGTAGAGACACCTGTGTTCCATCGAAGTGTTGTTAAATAATAAAACATACCTTTGGTTGCGAAAATTTATAGCCCTCAATTGTTAGAATCTGATAATAGTACCTATATCGTCTTCTGAGCCATCGAGAGCGTTGGTGATGCAAAGTTAACATTATTTAAATGATCGAGTGCTACGCTATAGATAACTTGCATGTGAAGAAAATGCCCCATTAGATACTATAACTTACCCATGAATAGATTTTTTATCCGAAAGTAAATATTTTGATGTTGTTTTGCCGCTGCAAATCAAAAATCGTGTGAATTTTCTCGTTTATTTCTAAATAAATAATTAAATAAAAGAATAATGCAAAATGATATATGGAACGAATGCGTCTGCTGCCTGCACGTGCAATTTATCTATAGCAAAGGCAACCATTTTTGTAACTGTATACCTTAAACACCTTATGCCAGTCCTTGAAGTACCCCACTTTGTCTGATCTGGGCGGGGCAAGACCGCGTCATCTGCTTGTCATCTGCTCGTGAAAGTTATCTAATCTTTCTGGGACTAGCTTCCAAGCTATTATGATATTCATTCTGCCAATTTTGATGTACACTGCAGAGTGTAGACCACAGTGTGTAGACGTTCTCTTTTGATTTTACAGCAGCTCAGCTGCAAATCAATGCTATCGATTCTAATACCCACCTCGTAATTAAAAGATGCAAAAGTAGGAAAAAAGATGAAATACAGCAAGGGACTCTTATCACAAGCACATAAACTCCTTCATGCAGATGACAAAGTAAGGTCGAGACTTCGTAAATCCCGGAATAATAATACAAATCTGGTTGTAGAACTAACGAAGTCTCATCCTGTATACAATGTAACCACTTGAGAAATATGGATCAACTTAAATACAGAGGACAACTTTTAATTTATCTCCATGTAAGTTAAAACTTTTTCTGTGATTTAATTGGGTAGGAACGTATTTTCGTTATCCTTCCTTACTTTTGATTTGCATTTAACCATTTTGCATAAATGCAGAGAACTCGGATTAAATATTTTCCAGTGTTGCTTTTATGGTTTGGTGGCACCGGGTCTAGGCCATAGACAATCGGTCAAACTCAGAATCCCATTTAAAAGGGGTTAAAACTGTTTTAATTTAATGATTCCGTGAAACGAGAAAGCTAGACTATTTCGATCTTTAATCTTTGAGTCGAGATTCCAACTGAAACCTAATTTAATCGGATATTCTTTAATTCAGCAACGTCTGCAACGCAATAGCAGCATCAAGTATTATACGCACGTTGGGTGTTCATTACAAAAAAATAAAACCGTGAAAAAAATCGCTTGGTACACTCTAGCAGTACAGTATGTCACTGTCAAAGATGGGTTTGCATTTTAAGCTTTTTTTAAGATTTTGCATCCATGCAGGATCATCCCATCTTATGAATAAAATGTATTTTTTTTTTAAATAAAAAATTTGACCATTCGAAACATTCGATGCACGTACTGAAGCCTCTGGGGATTCCATGCATCAGGCGTGTTAATCACCTTTGCTTTTGTCTTTGTAAAACCAAAGAGTTCAAGCTTTATACATTAATTTTATTCCTACTAAACGGTTTTTGTTTAAGATTGTGGTGGACATAACGAATTGCAGTCGTTTCTTACTTGAAATCACTGTTACGGCTCCATTGGGGTGTTTACCATCTAAAAAAGAAAAAAACAACTAACTGAATTCCGTGTTCTTTTACGTATCACAATCTATAAATATTTCTTAAATGCAATTATAGTGGACAAATTTTATGTGATTTCTTTGAGATATTAGAATGGCACATAAGTTCGTAAATTTTGGGACTGCTCAGCAAACTCTTTCGATAGTTGAAGGTTTCGGGCTTGCTGGCCGGTTGCGTAGAAGGTCAGACATCCGCTATATTTATTCAATTTATTCTAAGATTAAATATGTTTTAATGATTGTTGACAGTGAGCTAGGACTATGCAACAGGTCATTAAACCGCGCGTTAATAAACTCATCAGTGGGTTATTTGTATAAGAACAAAATTGTTCACTGTCAGAATTTTCGCGGATCCATCTGCCTTTTTTCAGCAGATGCAGAAGTGGTAATTTTTTTTTGTAAATTAAATTTCTTCAAAATATAGATAATAATACTCACACATAGCAATTTCAGAATTATTTGTGTGAGATGTACATGCAACGGGGAAATCTAAATTTTTATTCTTTTAATAAGGTACCGTACCGTGTTTTTCGACTTCTTACTTTATTTTCTCTTAGCTGAAAGTTTGTTCTATAAATACAAAATGTGCAGCGATCGTCAACCTAAACATTATGATGCGTACTGTATACTTTTGCTTGTTTATATGAATGTTGATTTAGTGTTCGCCTTGCCTATATTGTGCTATTAACCAATTAAGCATATAGCATTCATTACATTTATTAATTTTAATCTTATTTTATCGGGAACTTCTTAGAAATTAAGTAATGAGCTTAATTATATTTACAATCATAACCTTGAAAACATACTCTCCGGCTTAATTATTTTCTATTGTAGAGATGCTCAGTACTAATAATTAAATACGTACCGTGTACTGATTACTAGGAAATGTTTACAAAACGAGACGTTCGTTGTCCCGTACGGTTTATTTTTGTAAAATTAAATTGAAATCATCTACGTCAGGTCAGTCAAGTTGTACTTTTTTTAACAGAAGAAAATCAGGCGACCAAAGCCAGCCTACCCAATACCACAATAATAGTTGCTATTTGTGCAAAAAGTGGTTTCTGCAAGGGCTACATCTGTTGGGCTCTGCCTGAATTTTTCGCTGAATTGTTTTGCGTCACACTTAAAATAGCCAGAAAATGCTCCAAAATGTTCATGAGAATTATACAAATTTTAAGGAAATTGCGGTTAAATTGCAACTTGTTTGGTATAACTGTAAACTTTAGCAGATGTTGAAAAGCCTACAAGGCTTTTGTTCTGGAAATATTCGTACGCATCATTGTTAAAAACGTTTCCTCATAATGTAACCCAGACAACAAGGTGCAAGATAAATCATTGGCGGTTTAATGAGATACATATGGAATAAGCGTTAAAAGGGAAGGGGATTCCATGAATCGGAATCATGGTTACCACGAATTCCAATAGAATTGCATTTGAATGGCTGGTTACTCTTGCCTTTGACGTATACTATTGAGGAAACCTGACCTGAATGGAAGAGGTAATAGAAAGAGAGGTGAAAGTCGTCCGATGTTTATATTAACCTTCTCAAATATTGATGTTATGCCATTTTGTAACATTAAAATATTTTGCACTATTCAAATCGAACCAAAAACGTGGACAGTTAGGTTCTACCAAGCTCCTATATGAAGTGCAGTTATTGGTTTCCGACTCTCTTCAACTCTGCTGGTGAATAGAAAATTAAGCTTGGATCAAATATAAGTCGAATTTTATTTTTGCTAATACTTTCATTAGTTTGTTCATCTATTTGTAACATTGCTTACATTTAACCTTAGCATCTTCTTAATAGTCTGTGATGAAAAACTTTCGTCGTTTTTTTAATGAGTTATGAAGAAGATAAGATAATGCTCTAAGGGGGCTCAGCCCCTTCTGGCATTAAGTTATTAGTGTTAGTAAGCTTATGTGATTATAGGTTAATCTGTTTGCCGCAGATGTCCGGTTCCTGTACGTTATAGAGGAATGTTTCCGTGAAATTGGTCTCAATGAAAGTTGTCGGGAGTTTGTTTTTCGATCTAATGGCTTTGATAGTTGGATATCCTAACATCCGTAATATATTTCATCATCCAATCTGTATCGATCAATATCAAGGTTTAAATTTAACGACTCTGCTTTGCACCGCTTTAATCAAAATTCAATTGCGAATTACGAGGTTTTCCGTCACACTGGTGAGCTCCAGCAAGCTCCGGACAAACCTCGCTTTAAATCTGCAAAAAAATGAAAGCTTGGGATGTTCTCCTCCTTTTTCCTACCCACCGGACAAACCCCGCTTTTAATTCTGCAAAAAATGTAAGCTTGGGATGTTCTCCTCCTTTTTCCTACCCACCGGACAAACCCCGCTTTTAATTCTGCAAAAAATGTAAGCTTG
>JAQGAO010002897.1:0-18371 GCA_034697705.1 Ommatoiulus sabulosus
CCATTCTTCCCTGACTTTTCCAGGTCATTTTCAAGTTCCCCGACTTTTCCAGGTTTTCCAGGTCTGGGGGAACCCTGTACACTGGTAACTTTTTATGTCATGAAGTACCAGAGGCCTCATGAGGGAGCTAAGTCGCCGAAATGCAATGTTTGCGATTGATGCATTCTGGGTAAACTTATGAAAAGTGTCTCTGGTAAACCATTAAATCGAGATGAAACACGTCACATACTGTACTTTCGCAGAGGCCATCAAAGTACACACCCAAAACTTCGAACAAATTTCATAGTTAACACAGTGGTGGTAAGTGGCGCCAATTTGAAGCATTCTTTGCAGGCCCACCTCAATTTTAGGGGGTCCGCTTCAGGGTCGCCAGAAGTTGTCTTTCAAGGTGGGCCAAATGGGTAACATGCAGTTCAGGCACAGGTACATCACGACGCCAGACGAGCGTAAAAAAGGTTGAAAAGATGCCGGAAAAGAGGCAACAGTAAGCATCTCGGTGAAGATGATGGGGCAAGACCTGAATGCAAAAGAGACAAAAGCTGCGGCGCAGATGCTCGAATTTGGGGAAAACCCATACGCAAGAGTGGCTCAGGGTTAGCCATCAACGTGATGTTTCTTGACATCCGTCGGCAATTAAGACTTCGCTGACTTGTGGCACTTTTGCATAATTCAAAGCCTGCACCCTCCCAACTCATCCAAGGTTGCAATGACCATCAGTGAGCGTTAATTCGGTCGCATCCAGTTCTTGCAATGCCTAAAAAAATGGTCGTTTTCAGGCTGGGTATATGGGTTTTGTGTTTGTTTTGGAACGGTAAACGTTAGCAACGTGCTGTACATGGTTATTATCAACATCCTGGTAAACTGCCCCCTCTATGAGGTTTCTTGGAGGATCAAATATTAGTTACACACAGCGCCATCTATGATGAGTTCTGGACAACCGCAGTCCCAGGCACGCGAGATCTTCACTGACAAAATGGTGTCAAAATGAAATTTTGAAGCAGGGTACCCCCATAAATTTCATATTCCAAAGTTATCAACGGTTTTGTTTAAATCAACACAGTAAAATGTTCAATATTTTGCAAATTAACATAGGAAAATATGGAACGTTTTACAAAATCAGCATAAGAAAATGGTGTAAATTTTGCAAATTTGTCTTCGGAAGTTCGGAAGAAATTGAAAATTAGGAGTCGGTTACTTTGTTATCCGTGAGGTGTCTTTGGGATTTTCAGTTGGAAGCGTAGCTATTTCAAAAGATAATATGTAAATGCGCTTGAAAATTCTTCCTCAAAATCTGTGGAAAAGTTTGCAAATTCTTCCTTAGAAACTGTTGAAAAATGTTTCAAATTTGTACTCAGAACATTTAAAAAATGGGCCCAGCTCATGAGCTAACCACGTGGAATCATTAATTTTGGATTGTGGCAACATTAATACGTTGAATTTCCCTGACTTTTTTCAAAATACATCATTCCTCGCTGAATTTTCCAGATCTTTTTCAAGTTCCCTGAGTTTTCCAGATTTTCAAGGTCTGGGGGGAACCATGTGAAGTCTATACCGGTACTTGTAATATTTTAAGCATACCGCTGCAACTTCAGTATTAACAACGTTTGCAGAGCAATATGTTGCTACATGATTACCGCAATAATAGGAGTACTTAGACAAAAACTTCGCATATCGCACTTTGGCAGTCGTGAAGTCACGTGTTCAAAACCAACACGCTACATGTATTTGGTTTAAAAACTCCATGCAAAGCAAAAACCGAACCGAAACTTTGCTTCTGCAATAGTGCGATCTACGAAGATTGTCTGAGTACCCCATTTATTCCAAACTATTGTTTTGGTTCGTGCAAATCGCACGTAGGATGGACTAATTTTTGCTATTCGTCACCAAATGATTTTTTTCGAAAAATTTTCTGATTTGGATTCTGAAACTGACCATAGCCTACTGTATGACGTGAACATTGTCTGGTTTTTCCGTCATTTTGTTTTCTCATCCTTGGATTCGTTAGCTTCATAACAAAAAACCTCGTTGTCTTAATTAATATGTGATTGAATTAAAGTAGGGCTGGGTTGGATGGCAGACAAACAAGGGTCAAGTCATAGTTTTGGCCTTCATGTTTATCAAAAAATCACTTTAAGAAGTACATGTCCACAATGCAGGCGGGTTTAGGACATGCAAATGTACAGAACTGTAAACAATTCCTCCGTTTTTCTGTTTTGATGGAAAACTGGACATTCTATGGACCAGGACATGGTTTCATATATAGGACAAATTTAAGACATTTAAAGGATGTTTGGCAAACATGTCCGAAGAAGAAAAGTAGATAATTTTAACAAAAAACAACTTTAACGGCCATTTTGAAAAGAAAATTTAGTACTAATGGAAATAGTTTCCCTCAGTTTTGCCCTGATCTATTTTCATTATTTGATTGTCAAATCATGCACATTACACTTTCAGTCATTTCACGATCGCATTTCCTGCCTAAACATTTTCCGCAAATTGGGATTTTCAGAAGGATGTACCGCTAAGATTTCGTTCGTATTTCCTTATTTACAAGCGTAAAAAAAGGGAAACATGTATTAGAAAAAAATGCATCCTTTCTGATTCGCAGAACTACATGTATGTTCAATGACATCAAGTCATACCATTGTCAGGAAAGACGAAAAAAGTCTAAAATCGGAGTGTTCATGAGGCACTGAAGCAGACCTCTAGTTTCCCAGAGTATATGCTCCTTCATAATTTCCAAAAACTGTATACCTTTCCTTAGTTTTTTTGGAAACTACAATTACAAGAACCAATTTTGACATGCTTCTAGTTGGTCATCCATGTCTGCAAGTCTTAGGCTGTAATAGAAAATGCTCTTTCTGTCATTGTCAACTAGTTTGTCAACTAATTTCATTTATTCTAATTACAAAGTAAATGAAACACCAGCGCCATCTATGATGCAAGACTGTAAATTTCAGTCCAAGGTCTATGTGACCCAAGGAAGTGAGGGAAAAGCCTTGACTGGGTTCAAGGATGAAAAACATTTTAGGCAATAGTCTATAACTGATCGAATGTGCTATGTTTGCATATGGTAAACTTAATGGTATCCAATAAAATCGTGTAGCGAGCTAATAAACATGAAACTGTCGAATCCTAAGAACGTGTACAACATGCCCCAGAACTGAAAAAGGGTGTTGCTGCAGCAGGCGGGCCAGCAACTTGATTTTTTTGTAAACAAAATCAGTTTGGAAAATCCCCACCATTTGTCAAGGAGAGCAGAACAGCTGCAGTTTGTTGGCCAGTGCGTTAATAACCCTGAATAATTAATTGGAAAAACTGATTTCCATGAAGCAACTGCACCAATTTCCAAGTATTAAAACATCAAAAGAAGCCTACCTTCAACAGCAGCAGGTCTTAAATGGCATTTGCCACATGGGGCAAGTAAAAAATGATCAATCTCAATGATATCTCATTAAATGCAGTTCAGAATAATGATGTCAGTTCCACCCTTTCGTGTCCTCAAATCAACAACAAATGTCATACTTGACAAAAGCGTATCCATAGGTGGCACTTAAAAAATGCATGACGTTTCCAAGATGGCGTCTACGACCGTTTTCAATAAGTTTAAACAACAATCATAAGAAATCTGAGGCATGGGTATTTCCAAAATTTGATGTGAGTTTCCTTGAAACCTCTAGAGGATCCTCATAATTCAAATTAGGCCATTTGCATTTTCATTAAATCTCTCGCAGTGCAATTAATGGAAGTCTTTTAATCAACGAATTCCAAACAATGACCCATTATAACCGAATTAAAGTACAAGGTGAAAGCACAACAATTAACCCATCCAGAGATGAGGTAATGACCCCTTATTATTGGTAACACGTGTAATTAGTCAGCTGATGAATAAGCTGATATATCTTAGTGTTGTCCCTATTGATGGATCACTGACTGGTCACATGGCTTTGTGGGTCACATGTTCCTACTTATTTCAACCTGGTTGTGTCATGTCAACCTACATGTAAGTGCATAGTCACGAAAAATAAAGGCTGATTTTTTAAGAACAAGAACGACTTTTAAGCATTTGAGCAAGGCCAGAAATAACAAATATAAACCACCTAAAATGGCCTCCTTATCGAATTTCTACGGATGCCAGCCATAAGATTCAGGATGATTGTATCATTATCAGCAAAGTACAGTGAACTACATTTGCATGCAATTTGAAGGTTTAATTCTCCCTTCATTTCCATTTTGAAATCTTTCAGTCACGCAGATGTGGTGTGGAATTTTAAACAGGACGTCCTTCTTGTACAAACAAGAAACCGCAAGCAGCATTTGCTGTTACAACGTAACAGGACAGGTGCAAACATTGGATTGCCAATGGGTACAGGTAGACAGCCCTGTTGATCAATTTCTCAGTCTAGTCACACCTTTAACTCAGGATTCCAAGAAAGACATTTCTAAGAATCGATTTCAACTGCTCAGAAATGACCGCCAATTTCGTGCTTAGAGAAACTGCCAGTTTTATTGAAATGAAAAGTGGTGAGCACCAGGGGTCATCCAATAGGTTTGCACCAGTAACTTTTAAAAGCGTGGAACTTTCTAGAGCAGGGGTTTCCTCAGAAATTTCATGTTTAACTTCCCTGACTTTTCCAGGTTTTTATACAAATTTCTCTGACCAATGACGATGTCAAAATTGACATATGCCAGTGTTATCCACGATTTTGCAAAATAGACACAGGACAATATTCAACATTTTGCAAAATTTACTAATGACAATTTAAAAAAAAAAACATAGAAAATTAACATTCGGAAAATGTAGACAATTTTGAAAATTTGCCCTTTGAAAAGCTTGAGAATTTTGCAAATTTGCCCTCGGAAACCGTTGAAAATGTTGCAAATTTGTACTCAGACACTGTTGATAATTTTGCAAATTTGTCCACGTAAACTGTTGAAAATTTGCAAAATTTTCAACAAAATTTTCATGCATATAAAATGTGTAAAATTTTGTAACTTTGTCTTCGGAAAACGTACAATTTTGCAACTTTGTCTTCGGAAACTGTTGACAATTTTGCAAATTTATTTGAGGAAAATTGAAAAATTTTGGATTTTAACATTTTCCCCCGACTTTCTCAAAATAAGTCATTCTTCCCTGACTTTTCCAGGTTTTCCAAGTCTGGTGGAACCCTGTTATAAAAATATTTTTTTACGAACTGGATTAATTCAGAAACCAGTGTTTCATGTGGTCCAAGAAATGCCATTTTCAGATTACTTTCAACACTGCAAAATTGACACACTGTACATGTACAGAGTATGTCAAAATATAGCTGGACCTCATTTATCATCAACAAGAATGACTAATATCATCGTATCTCTAATATTGTTTTTCACGTGTTGATGCTTATGAGACATAATGTTTGTTCCATTCATAAATCTCCACAATTCACAGTCAGGAGTACATAGCAATAATCACGGTCGTGAGTAATAGTGATAAAAATAATTGCTCTGAATGACGTTTCTTAGCTCAGGCACAACGACGAGTCAGTCGTTGGATGATGTCCATGTATGAAGTCACACTATAGATTGTTGCCGATTGTTTCCAGCCAATTACAGTAACTGATTACTTCCATAGAATTAATTTAGATGACAAATAATTGTTAACTGACGGAGATTTGCTATGAGAAACGCACTCTCGAAAGAGTAAACCATGCAGTGTTCCCCAGAAATTTCATTTTCAACTTCCCTGACTTTTACAGGTTTATGAACAAATTGCCCTGACCATGCAATGACAATGTCAAAATTGACATATAGTATGTCACTGTTATCCACAATTTTGAAAAATAGAAATTGGACATTATTCAATATTTTGCAAAAATTACTAATGACAATTTTGATAATTTTACAAAATTATACAGAATGAACAAATTTTGAACATTTGACAAATTTGCCTTCGGAAAATGTAGAAAATACGTACTATGAAAAGGTTCAGAATTTTGCAAATTTGTCCTCGGAAACTGCTGACAATTTTTGTAAATTTATTCTCTGAAATTGTGAAATTGGCCCTGAGCTAACCATGGAAAAATTATTTTCCTGACTTTTTTCAAAATAAGCCATTCTTCCCTGACTTTTGCAGATATTTTCAAGTTTCCTGACTTTTTTAGGTCTGGTTGAACCTTGTATAGGCCCTACTGTACATTACATTAAATTCTCTCCATTCAGGATATGAATTACGGAACGCGAACTGGTGAATTCGGAATTTCGCATTCGATTCTTGTTTTTTTTTTCAGGGTTATTTTTATTTTTAAAATATTAAAGTGATCATTTCAAATTCAATTAAAAGAACGTGTTGCTGCCTATGGGTGAGAGCACGTTGGCATTTATTCATGTGATTTGTTTACTTATTTTGAACCAGTGTCGCGTAGTGGTATTGCAGACTCATACCACTAGGCGATACTGGTTTTTAAGTTAATGAAATAAGTGTCAGCGTGCTCTTACCCTATGGGGGGAAAACCTGCATGCATGGTCAATACTAAAAACAGGATTAATGATGCGCGTAACCTTAAAAAATCTTTACTAATTAATAATGGTATCCACAACCACCCCCTAATTACCAAACCACGCCCCATGCAATGATGCCAAAATCCGGATTTTCAGCATTACTGGCCACCATTCCACATTTTTTTTACCCTACACGATCATTCTTAAGGGGTAATGACAGTATTACTCACGATATAGTATGCGAAAAGACCAGTAGGATCACTCCGTGTCGACGGCACCTTTGATGTTCAGACGGCGAGAACGAGTAAGGCGTGCCACACGATTGTGTACATGTACTAATGAGTGAACGAGAGAAGAAAAAACAAAAAAACTAGCTCACTCAAGAGAGTTAGTGAATGACAATTCACTCTAGTTCACTTAAATCCGGTTCGAACTAGTGAACAATGAACTAGTTCGGTGAAGTAGGAAATTATGAGTAACTCACCATCTTTTTACTCTTACACTATATTCA
Source organism: Ommatoiulus sabulosus (assembly GCA_034697705.1). Lineage (NCBI taxonomy): Eukaryota > Metazoa > Arthropoda > Diplopoda > Julida > Julidae > Ommatoiulus > Ommatoiulus sabulosus. The sequence continues at coordinate 6,992 of JAQGAO010002897.1, forward strand.
TGTGCGGCGCTGCGAGCTCATGGCTAGGTAAAAGTGGGCGGAGTCACCATACTGGTCTTTTCGTACACTGATGTCGCTCACATTATATTCATTACACCTAACAGAATTCACGAGCCAGTATCATATCTGAGAAAGTCTTGAAGACCGACATTTGGTAAAATGAGTGTCAAGTGCATCATCTGCAAGAAATCTTTCTTGCCCTACTTGAAAGACATACCGTACTATTCGGACAATAATATAGGCATACATGTAACATCCAATGTCAATTGGGTAGGTCGAAAAGAGACGTGTCCGCAATGCAGAAGGAAACTGAATTCATCCTGTACGATTACGAAGCAGCATTTCAGCCTTTTCCCAGGCATGCCCACCAAGAGAGACTTTAACAGCTCGATAGCCTGGATCAAAGCGCTGAAGCAGTCAGTCGAACGAGCCAAAGTTTTAATCGACTCTCAATGGACTATCCTCAGCGAGATGACTATTTACATCAACACCCTGAAAGCCGAAGAGCTAATGAGCAGGAAGAGTTATGAAGAGTTGCTGCTGCGCTTGAAACAGGTTGATGAAGAAGAGAGAGCAACAGTCAATGCCATCGCTGCATGCAAGGTTACAATCGCAAATATCGAGCAAGAGGCGAAAAAGAATAGAGATGACTGGTCGAGGACTTGACCACTGTGAAGTAAGTCATCATTGAGAAGTACGAGGCCCAAAAATGTGATGCCTATGTGACATACAGTACTTGTGACTGCGTGACCAATGCGGCATGACCTTTGTTGCCGGGCAGAGATCGAAATGACCCTGTAAATTCGCTCGGAATATACTGTAATGTAATCCGGGACAATTTCAGCGCAGAACCAAAGTTGTTTTGAATAAAAGCATACCAGCAGCCAAAATCCACTCCAAGCTTTGCGGGAAGTGCAACGCGCATTGTTTTCTTGGAACCGCAGTACACTTGGCTGATCAACTACTTTTCAGAGAACTTTTGAAATCGAAGGAACTGATGTGAAAGGTTAAGCTAAACCAAATTAACGACCAACACATGGTGAAAAGTGATCAATTTGACCGCAATTATTGATTTTATTGGTAAGACGAATGCGACATGGACAAGAATCCCCCATCAGGCGATGTCAGTACAATGGCCTCAAGCCACTCTGGAGGTGGATCATTTGGTGGGTTACGACGTTCGAGGCACGGAGAAGCCGGAGGACTACATCATCGACTGATGTCCAAATAATTTCCCATAGGTTTAAGTTTCTTATGAAAGTTATTTTTGCTTCCTGGTTATATTGTACATGTATTTTCAGTAACTTCTTATCGTCTTTTATCACAAAAATTACTGTTGACAAATGGTAAAATCAAACTGTTACATCAGCATGCCTTTATCACGTGACATTTCATTCATTCCATTGGCGAAAATTACCCGGGAGGTACGTTCTTAGAATGGTAATTTTAGTATTAATTCGATGAAAAGATCATGTGACGCAGGACCATATACAGTACGTAACTCTGAAAAACGTCCATTTCCATAAATACAATAATTAATGGACCCCAACGAAAACGTCCGTCTAACTCGCGCAGCAACCATTCGGAAAATAGTTGACACATGAGACAGTAAAGCGAACTGTTATTAAATCACGTATAATGTCATTACCTTCAAAAATGTTGTACCGTCCGCTTTCATTACATTTCAACATTCACGATCATTTCAAATGATTATTTTCGCTTTAAAAACGTGTATCTGTGTACAGCAAAATGACGACTTTTCGCAATCATTCTGCGCATGCGCGTTCACGTCGAGGCGCAAATTGGAAATACGAGTCAGGAATGCGTGGCGCGCGAAATTTAAATAAGAATTTTGTCTATGGGTGAAACCTGCATGCATGGTCAATACTGTTGACAGGATTAATGATGCGCGCAACCTTAAAAAATCCTTACTAATTAATGGTGGTATCCACAACCATCCCCCTAATTACCAAACCACGCCCCAAAATGATGCCAAAATCCGAATTTTCAGCATTACTGGCCACCATTCCACATTTTTTTTACCCTACACGATCATTCTTAGGAGGTCATGACAATATTACTCACATTATAGTATGCGAAAAGACCAGTAGGATCACTCCGTGTCGAACTTAGGCACCTTTGATGTTCAAACGGCGAGAACGAGTGAAGCGTGCCACACGATAGTGTATTAATGAGTGAACAAAAAAAAAAAACGAACTTGCTCACTCAAGTGAGTTAGTGAACGACAACACTCTAGCTTGTTCACTTAAATCCGGTTCGAACTAGTGAACAATGAACTAGTTCGGTGAGGTAGGAGTGAGTAACTCACGACTTTTCATTCTTATCACACTATTCCTGTGCGGCGCTCGAGCTCATGGCTAGGTAAAAGTGGGCGGAGTCACCATACTGGTCTTTTCGTATACATGTACTGTGGTCGATCACACAATATTCATTACACCTAACAGATTCACGGGCCAGTATCATATCTGAGAAGTCTTGAAGACCGACCTTCGGTAAAATGAATGTCCATTGCATCATCTGCAAGAAATCTTTCTCGCCCTACTTGAAAGACATACCAGACTATTCGGACAAAAATATACATATAACATACCATGTCAGTTGGGTAGGGCGAAAACAGACGTGTCAGCAATGCAGAACGGAACTCAGCTCATCCTGTGCGATTACGAAGCAGCATTTCAGCGATTTCCTGAGCTTCAGGCCCACCAAGAGAGACTTACATGTATTTAACAGAACGATAGCCGGGATCAAAGCGCTGAAGCAGTCAGTCGAACGAGCCAAAGTTTTAATCGACTTTCAAGGGACTATAATCAGCGAGATGACCATTTACATTAACACCCTGAAAGCCGAAGAGCTAATAAGCAGTAAGCGTTTTGAAGAGTTGCTGCTGCGCTTGATGCAGGTTGATGAAGAAGAGAGAGCAACAGTCAATGCCATCGCTGCATGCAAGGTTAAAATCGCAAATATTGAGGAAGAGGCGAAAAGTCAAGTTCGAGGACTTGACCACTGTGAAGTAAGTCATCACTGAGAAGTACGAGGCCCAAAAAAGCGATGCCTATGTGACATACAGTACTTGTGACAGCGTGACCAATGCGACATGACCTTTGTTGCCGGGCAGAGATCGAAATGACCCGGTAAATTCGCTCGGAATATAATTTTAATCCGGGACAACTGCATCGCAGAACCAAAGTTGTTTTGAATAAAAGCATACCAGCAGCCAAAATCAACTCCCAAGCTTTGCGTGAAGTGCAACGCGCATTGTTTTCTTGGAACCGCATACTGGGCTGATCAACTACTTTTCAGAGAACTTTTGAAATCGAAGGAACTGATGTGAAAGGTTAAGCTAAACCAAATCAACGACCAACAAATGGTGAAAACTGATCAGTTTGACCGCAATTATTGATTTTATTGGTAAGACGAATGCGACGTGGACAAGAATCTCCCATCAGGCGATGTCGGTACAATGACCACAAGCCACTCTGGAGGTCGATCATTTGGTGGGTTGCGACGTTCGAGGCAAGGAGAAGCCGGAGGACTACATCATCGACTGATGTCCAAATCATTTCTCATTTAAATTAAATAATTTGACAGCACTGCAACTTAAAAAAGAATGTGTCCGATCGTATTATGTCATTGGTTTCAATGTCTTTTATTCTGGTTTCAATACTTTCTTTACTGATTATGGATTTTCATGTCAATCAGGGAATCGTTCCCTTGAAAATTGTTAAGGATTATTCCTTTCATCCCTTCTTCTGCTCATTATATTTTAGCTTTAACCTGGAGTCTCCCTTCCCATGCACCCTCATAACCATAGCTTGATGAAGTACGTGTCATAAAATAAGTTGCTTAATTTGTCTTTGTCCAGAAATGTGATTGTTAACTTTCATGGCATTTCATTCATCAGTCCTAAATCTATTTATTGCATATGTAATTGTTAAATGTTCATGATAAAATTTATAGTATTCTCTCTACGGCTCTACGACTTCTTCCTGGTTCTCGTCTTGTGCTAAGACGTTATAACCAACAGAATGAAGGTTTTTTTAAAAAGGTTTTGGAATTTCAAAGTGTATGTATTCGCCTGCTGGCATAGTTTTTCAGACTTGCTTGTGTAAACAAATGAGTTACAAGAGTTATTGGGTGAAAAGACCACCATGGACGGCCGATTCCAAGAGAAATAAAAAAAATTGAGAAGATCATAAAAGGGGTCAAGATTGGCTATACATTTTCTCGTTCGTTTACAACTGCGACAAAAATGTTTGGAAGGGTCATACATGGGGCTAACAAATTGTCATCTGAAGCATGTTTGCTAAATTTATACACTTCATCTACATTTTCGGTTTATATTTCATTAAAATTGGAAGCTGTGAAAATTAAGAAAATGTAACAACTTTCTAAACGAGGCATTAGCATGGTTTTCGAATAGATTTTCAAGATGTTTTTTTTTATATTTTGTGAATAAAGTTACACTTTTTCAAAGTTTTATTGCAATATCATGTACAGTACATATTAGTACCCAATACCCGCAAGATTAAAATCTTAACGGATACTTTCGTCATTGAGGATTACACAAACTTCAAGATTTACTGTGTATTGATCACTTATACAATGTACATTCCTCTACCCTAAGGTATTTCATTTTTTGAAAGTTAAAATTGACAAATATTCCAAATATCCCATGCCAAAAAACCCTTAGTTTAATTTTCGCGCCATCGTTTTGGACTCTGTCAAAGATTGTTTTTTTTAAAAAAAAAAAAACCTGGAAAATCATAGCATACGAAAGACCAGTATGTCACTCCGTGTGGCACCTTTAATGTTCAAATGGCGTGAACGACTGAAGCGCGCCACACCACAGTGTGGTGAAAAACACGCGATACGATACGATGCGATCGTATTCCACAAAATCGTATTATACAAAATCGTATTTAGTCTTTTTTCGATTTTTAATTTTTTAATTTCCATTCTGGCATTTCGTTCTTTAGTCGTATTTCTATTTTTTAATCTGGTTTTTTAGTCTTATTTCGATTTTTTAATCTGTTTTTTAATTTCCATTCTGGCTTTTGACTTATCATTAAGTCAAACTCCCCGTTTTACTTATTATTAACGTGGTATTTTATCAGCTGATTGCTGTCTTTTCGGGTTATTTTCCCCTGTTATAGTTTTCGCAAAATTCAAATTTTGGAGGGATTTTCCTCTCACCAGGGGCGCCATGTACCCCGTGTGACGTAAAAATGCGGCCCATTCAATTTAGGTCAACCCATCGTTGACTTTTACAAAATGGATGCTGCACGTGGTTCCAGCGTGGTTCCCTTTGAACGACTGTTTTAGTCATTTTAGAATGTGAACGGATTACTGTGAGACGGTAAGTTTGTCACGACGTTTTGTTGCTTTTTCTCGTTTCTTATGTGTTTTTTTTAATTACTTTTCGCATTTTTGTACTACTTAAATTAACGATTTTTACACCTCATTAATAAGATCCTCGCTGCACACTCCTTTGTCAACCCCTTAATCAATTTTCTGTCATTTTTCTTGCACTCTCTGCACGTGCGGCAATTTATTCGTTCTTTCTTCATTTAATAATTTGTTATAGTTTTAATTAATCATGCAGAATAAACTTGAAGAAATTTCACATGGTTGCCGAAACGTCGTAAACGTAAAGTAAACGTTTTTTGGTCGTGTTTTGTTTTTTCGTGGATACCTACAGGGTAGCACAATAGTGTAATTTGGTTGAAAATATAGCAATCAGTCTATCGATAGTTATAATCAAAAAATGGCAGGGGTGCACGATACGATTACATGTATGTAATCGTATATCGTATGTTACATGTATGCATCGTATATCGTATGTTACACGTATGTATCGTATATACATGTATATATTGTGTGGAGGATCGATCTTAACCATTCTATAGAAATGAAATTATTTAGAGCATACAAATCCAGCTACAAGATGGTTAATTAACTTATCCCCTTACTGAGAATTTCTCTAAAAAGGCCCTAAGCATAAAAAATATTTTGAATAATTTTTTTTGGGGCAAATAACCAGGAATAGGGAATTTCAGATTTTTACATTTCTCGTTCATTTTCAACCCGATGCCCGTTGGCGCTTTTTGAAATTCCACAAAGGAGGAAATTTTAAAATATTAAATTCGCAATTCCAAGTTAATTTTTCTATTGAAAATAATTCGTTTTATACCTACAGTAAATGTAAAGCTGCCTTCGCCTTAACTCCCATGCAACGTGGACCACAACAAAAACTCAGGAAATACGCGTGGTTGGCGTTGACAAAAGGCGTACGACAGTATAAAGACATCTCGCGTGGACCTAAGTCACGTGGTGAGAGGTCATCGGGTAAAAGTCCGTTCGAATTTACGGTCGAATCACAGTATGACAAAAGAATAGTATTGATCAACTCAGCCGAGGTCCATAGTACGCTAGGTCGATAGTACTATTCATAACATCTACCAAGAATTCCCGAGCCAGTATCATCTGAATAATCCTGAGATCTGACATTTGTTAAAATGAGAGGCTACTGCACCATCTGCGAGACTCCTTTCTCGGCCAACTTGAAAGACGTATCGGCGGTCGGATGTGGTCACGTTTTCCATCACGCGTGCCTGGTCAATTGGTCAGCGCAAAAAAAGTCGTGTCCTCAATGCAAAACTAAACCGACGAGAACCGGTGAGATTACGAGACTGCATTTCTGCTGCATCCCTACAGAGACCGTCGAGGGAGACCCTCGAATACTCAAGGCCAAGATCAACAAGTTGGAGAAGTGCTTCGAACAAGCCCAGATGACTGTCGACTATCAAGCGAATGTCCTCAACGACATGAATGGTAGCATTTACGTCCTAAACGCCAACGAGCATGACAGGAGAAAGCTTCTGTACGAGATGATGTTGCGCTTGGAGTTCAGTGCTCTAAGACCAGCCAATGCGAACAGCACCAAAAAGCAGGAAGTCATACAGCAGGCCATGCAGGATAAAATCGTAAATACTGATGAAGAGGCGAAAAGGAAAGAACTGCCCACAGAGTTGGACAACTGGAAGAAGTACCCGAGCCAAGTGTACGAAGAGACGGAGGCAAAGAACCCTGGAGCCTCAAGAAGCAACCTGGAGAAAACAGTCGAAAACGTTGGTCAGCATGCTGACCAACAGTGCAGTAGCATACAGAGCGTCCTCCGCAGACACGTAGATAGATTGCAGAATTTCAATGAAATGATTGTGGAACCGACCATGAAGAAGAGGGATGGACTGTTCATAGGACTGACCAAGATTAACCAAGTCATCATTGAGCAATACAATTTCCTAGAACGATTGAAGAAGTGCCTCTCCGACGAGGACATGGCCGCCACGAACCTTGAGAATCAAGTATGTGAAGAGACTGATAAAGAGAACACTCGAGCTTCAAGAAGAAACTTTTTGCAGGTGACCAAAGATGTGATGAAAACTGTCAAAAACCTCAGAACTCAACTGAAAACTAGTCGGGAGGTCCAACAGCAGTATATCGACAAGCAGAACAACCTCCGAGGACAATTAAACAGATTGTGGGTAAACAATACAATAATTAAGAGAGCGGCGATCAGACAGAGGATAATGTTTCTCAAAAAATTGGCCACCGAAAAGCAAGCATTCATTGAGCAGTGCAAGCTCCTAGATCAACTTAAGAAGTTCCTCTGTGACGAGGAAGTGAACGCCACTAACATGGAAGCTCAAGTGCACGAAGAGACTCGGACAGAGCACCCTGGAGCTTCAATGATAAGTGCTGAAGATGTGATGAAAATGGCCATTAACCTCTGCAACAAACTGAAAGTCAGCCGGCAGGCGGAAGAGCAGAACATGCGCGCACAGGAGGAACTTCGTGCTCAAATAGACGTACTGCACAATAAAAATGCAGAACTTCAGAAAATGGCGAAGAGAAAGAGTATTGAAATGCTCGAGGAATTGGCCGAAACTAAGCAAATCATCCAGGAGCAGACAGCACTCACAGATCACTTGGAGAAGTGCCTCTGTGGGGAGACCGAGGACACTGAAGCCTCAAGAAGAAACTTGGTGCAGGTGGCAGAAGGTGCGATGAAAACTGTCCGAAACCTCAGAAACAAGCTGAAAATTAGTCGGCAAGCCGAACAGCAGCACAAGCGCCAGCAGGACATACTTTGTGATAAAATTGACAAGCTACAGAAGACAAAAGTAGATAATGAGGAACTTCGTGCTCAAAATGACAAGCTACAGAAGAACTATTTATATCTTCAGGAACTTCTTGATCAATCAGGCACGCTGCAGAAGAAACATGCAGATAACGAGAGACTTCATGCTCTAGCAGCTAGCAATCTGAAGAAGAAAAATGCAGATGTTAAGGAACTTCGTGCTCAAATTGGCAAGCTACAGAAGAAAAATGCAGATGTTGAGGAAATTAATCGTGCTCAAGTAGACAGGCTACAGAAGAAAAATGCAGATCTTGAGGAACTTCGTGCTCAAATTGACAAGTTACAGAAGAAAAATGCAGATCTTGAGGAACTTTATGCTCTAGCAGGCCAGCTGCAGAAGAGAAATGCAGGTGTTGAGGAACTTCATGGTCTAGCAGGCCAGCTTCAGAAGAAAAATGCAGATGTTGAGGAACTTCGTGCTCAAATTGACAAGCTACAGAAGAACTATGTATATGTTCAGGAACTTAATCGTGCTCAAGCAGCTGACAATCTGCAGAAGAAAAATGCAGATGTTAAGGAACTTCGTGCTCAAATTGGCAAGCTGCAGAAGAAAAATGCAGGTGTTGAGGAACTTAATCGTGCTCAAGCAGACAAGCTACAGAAGAAAAATGCAGATGTTGAGGAACTTCGTGCTCAAATTGACAAGTTACAGAAGAAAAATGCAGATCTTGAGGAACTTCATGCTCTAGCAGGCCAGCTGCAGAAGAGAAATGCAGGTGTTGAGGAACTTCGTGCTCAAGCAGCTGACAATCTGCAGAAGAAAAATGCAGATATTGAGGAACTTGGTGCTCTAGCAGACAAGCTGCAGAAGAAAAATGCAGATGTTGAGGAACTTCGTGCTCAAATTGACAAGCTGCAGAAGAAAAATGTAGATGTCGAGGAACTCAATCGTGCTCAAGCAGCTGACTATCTGCAGAAGAAAAATGCAGATAACGAGAGACTTCATGCTCTAGCAGGCAAGCTGCAGAAGAAAAATGAAGACGTTGAGGAACTTCGTGCTCAAATTGACAAGCTGCAGAAGAAAAATGCAGATGTTGAGGAAAAGGCGAAGAAAGAGAAGGATGGACTGCTCGAAGAATTGGCCATCACGAAGCAAACCGTCACAGCACACCAGGAGCGCTTTGATGGCCAGGAGAAGCTCCTTGACGATTTCAGGCATCTGAAAGTGGCGAACCATACTTTGGCCACACTACTACAAGAGTACACAACGTAAGGAAAGCGATGGTTAAAAATTTAGAAAATCTTGCATTGGGCGATGAACACGAGCCATTTATACAATTGGTATTTGAGGCAATTGTCAGTCCAGAACTGGCTATATCTTGGCGTCGTCGAGTTTGACGTTGTGCTCTATATGAAACACTATTTTCAACATTTCAACACAGAATCCCTGTGCTGTCAGTATTTAATCAAACTAAAATAGAGTAATGTCCAAAATCTTTCTATAGATTTATATTCCATGGGATGCGTTGCCGGATTGTTAGAATCATTACATATATCAAGTTTGTCAGTGTCTCTTTAAAACGACCGAGATCAGTTTAGGTGTTCATTGTTGCAAAAAGCAGAGGCTGACCATTGCCCCTCACAACACTGGCCCATGTTCATCGCCCTCAATAAACCCGATATATTGAATTTTTGACTCCAGACTTGACTTAATTTTAAAAATAGCAAGAAAAATATGCAATACTAAGAGGCAAAAGCAAATCAGTTGCTCAGTTAAAAATGTTTTTAGTTTGATTTGAAGCAAATGCTTCAAATCACTGTCGTGAATGTAAATGGTGGTTAACGCTCTTCCAGAGATTTTGCTATACAGAACCTGCGTCACGACTTCCAAAATTAAGTTTTGATTTCTCAGGGCTACATTTTGCTAGCTATACCCAAAATCAAGCCAGAATCTTGCAATTTTTACCATTTACGTCAGTGCTTTATATAAATTAGTTTGTAGAAATCTTCATGGACTCGCCCCTTCGGGTCATACAACTGTACAAGTATTTAGAATCATAATCCGGGTCTTTTTCTTCGCAGAAACAATAAAGTAGTTTTAAACAAAACCACCACAACAGCAAAAAATCACACGAGGGATGCAGATACTGATATTCAGTATCTTAAAATCTGCTGCAATTACTTGAAAACGTAAGATTCCCAGCATCTTGGCATTAATTTCAACGTGCATTGTTTCTTGAATTTACATTTACGGCCGATCAATTATTTTTTCAGAGAATTATTGAAATCGAGAGAACTGCTTACAATTAAGTACAACCAAACGGAGGAGCAACTAAAGGTGATAAGTGTGATAAATTAATTCTACCTCAACTATAGATTTTATTGGTAAGCACATCACCAAAACGTGTCGTTTCTATATCCTATAGAGATTAACCGCTGACAAGTGCGACATGGACAAGAATTCCTCATCAGACGACGAAAGTACGATGGAAGATTACCATGCCTCGAAGTTCTTGAGGGTAAAGCATTCTGCGAATCGATCGATGAGACATCGGAAACCCTAAGAAGCCAAGACTGACACCAAAAGCGATGGACTTGTCACTATTATTTTAATAAATAAGTTGATAGCACTGCGGTTTATAAGAAGGAATGTATTCGAGCGAATTTGATGATTGCAATTCCTTGCTTTCTGATTCTGAATTTCCATGTCAATCCTGGAATATTGCTCTCCTGAATATTGTTTGGGACTATGCCTTTTAATCCCTCCATCTGTTTTTTGTTTTATCTTTATCCTGGAGTCTCCCTTCCCAAAATCCTCATTACCATAACTTGATATGCTGGCGTCATATACTTGTGGTAGGTTTAAGTTTATTGATGTATTGGTCTAGAAACATGATTGTTTACTTTTATGGCATTCCATTCACCAGTCACCTGTATTTGTATATAATTGTTGAATGTTTTAGATAAAATACTGTATATATACATTTTGCTTGAAAGAATGAACTTCCTGGTTGTCCTCTATGTGCCGAAGTGCATCAGAATGGAGCTTTTCTTTTTTTTTTTTTCTAAAGTCCGTGTGACGTCATGACGCTCGAGTTCAAAACAGAGCGACGCTTTCGGCGTTTAAATGAAGCGCCTTATGGCGAATTCGACTGGGCACACCAGTGCGCACCGGTGCGCACAAGGTGTACGTTTCTGTACCCGTTCAATACGGCTGGT
>JAQGAO010002898.1:0-18361 GCA_034697705.1 Ommatoiulus sabulosus
GTCAAATGGATATCCATAATTATCCATATGATTTTTGTGGATATCCATACATCCATGTATGGATTTTTCCTCTGGGGACATGATCAGGTTTTTGAACAAATTTCCCTGACTGGGTCAATAAATGTCAAAATTGACACGATAATGTTATCCACGATTTTGAAAAATCAATGTACGAATATTATATTCAATATTTTCAAAATTTGCTACTGTTAATTTATTGCAATTTTAAAAACTAAGCATAAGAAAAAATTTTAAAATCTCAAGTTTGTCTGCGTAAAACATTGAAAGTTAAAAAAAAATTCCTTAAAATTGAAAAATGATTAGAAATAATGTTCGGAGAATATTGCAAATTTTCCAAATTTGCGAACGTGAAGAAAAATGACAAAGCATTTCGGGATCAATGCTGTCAAATAACTGCTGGAGATTAAATATTACGATATTGTCTGTTTAACAATTAAAAATTGATGTTTTTTACTTTGCACTTTATCATTAATTTACCTACAAACGATGTTAATAGTAGTTGGAATAATCGAAATGATAGTTTTCATCGGATTATTTACAATTTTACATTTTTAGCAGTGTAGTTTAACGTTTTTGACAACAACAAAATTTTTCCTTGAAAATAAAAATATTCAAGATTTGATGCTAAATATTTTGATCGCTCTTCCAATTTATTGTAGAGAAACATTTGCTAGTATTGATCTATCAATCAAAGTTACCTAAATGTCCCTCGTGTTTTCATTATTCTACATGATACATGTTTTCATTATTTTTTATCGCAGATTTCCCAATAATCCCAATAAATCCTGCCTTCTTTGAGTACTTTTTTTGTTTTAAAGTTATTTTATTGAAAAACTTGAAAAAGAAAAAAAAATACTCAAACGAGCCAAGACAAAAAATGACAAGAAAACAACTTACACGACGTTAAGAAATTTCGCAAAACGATTTCTAACAGATTTTGGCAACTGTGGAGTTTCGAAATGGTCAGTGTTGAATGGAATGTCACCAGAGGGGATTAAATTCTACTAATAGCCCTTCGTAGTAGCTAGGGCAATGGTCTGACAACCCATTTCTGCCTCCTTAAAATAAATTATAGTACCCAAAGGTCAAGTTAATCCCCTGGCCGGGTTAAAACTATGGAGGGGGTTTAACATACCTCGCACACCATTCGTCAGACATTGGTTTAAATTGGGTTCACTGGCAAGTTTTCAGGTTGTTTAACTTTTAATACTGACCAGAGAACAACACCACGAGGTGCGAGTACTCTGAGTAGTTGATTTTCAAACTGATATTTTAAACATTCTTAATTGTCACAGGTTCACACTGACATCGTCGATTGACTTGATTCGGAGTTTGGGACTTCCATCCAGCCACTAAGGAATTGTTGACCAGTACTTTTGCTCATCTGTCCAGCTCGTCCAAACCAGCTTTGTGTAAGTTTTTAGTTTAATTTTTTAACCTTGTGTTTTTTTTAAATATTCTGTAATGATGTGTTGCTGGAGATATCTTCTTGGTAGAGCTAATTCAAGGAGTCAGGGAAATTAATAGTAAAACTGCACTGAAACATAAGTTTTGATGATGATCTGGTGTTTCAATTATTCCTAACAGAGTGAAAGTTTTGGAATGCAACAGTCTATAGAACGTGTTTTGTTTTAGTAAATTTAATTAAATTTCCAATAAGTTTGCAACTATTATGAACCTTATGAATTATGACTAACATTGTTTTATAGTTATTTGTAAGCTACAATTTTATTAATTGTTTTAAAAAATCCCACATCCAGTGTATCATTATAACTGATTCCCTGGACGTACTAATGAAATAATTGCATAAGAGAAAATCAGTGTTGAAATATTTGCTTTAAGAGAAGGTCGAGTTCGTATCATTGTTGATTTTGCTCTTGTTGATCACGTATTAAGCCAATTTTGTATTCTGTCACTGACGAAAAACTGTTTCATTCCTCCAGAATCCATTGTGAAGCATTCCAATGTTGATTACGTCCTGTTTGAATTGAACAGATATGGTTCCTTGAGCAGGACTGCCTCATTGTCCAGGAATGCAATACATTGCTGACCTACATTCTGGTCGAAAGAAATTGACCAGTTTACCTGAAAAAGGTACATTGCCAATAACAATGAAAAGCCTGGAATGTCAACCCTTCCCATGCTCTGCCTTATGTTTTTTCAAATATTTCGATGAATTGTTTCTGTAATTATTTCGGCGTTTCTGTTTCGAAAATGAATTTGTTTAAGTTTACGTGCATACTAAAACCTTTTAAATATTAAGATTTTAAACAAGTTGGTATGACTTAAAAAAAATTTAACAAAAACATCGCATAAAAAAATTTACTTTTAAAAAACGAGTGGCTGTGACGTCACTGTAACGTTTTCGAAAAAATAGAAACCAGATTTATAAGCAAAATTTTACGTGCATTTCTTTTCTTTATTCATCATGATATCAATTTAATATACTAATGCATGAATTTCAATTTGTATTTCAGTATATAAAACATGGATCTCAACTACAACATCCACACATGGGACGCCTCACTCGAAACCATTACTTTAACTAAAATAACCCAACAACTTGTGGAGAATGCCAGATCGGATCCATCTTCCAGGAGCAAGCCGACGACCGTTGCTTCGATGGCTTCCAAAAACGCTCAAAAACTAAAGTTGCCCTCGAGTTCTCTAACTAAGATCCAAAAATTGGTCCGACCTATTACGGATGAGATGCTAACCTTCTACCGTGATAATGGTTCTAGAAATCCTCTCATTTTGACAGCACTTGGAACCGTGGATGCTCAGAAGACTGCAAGGGCTTGGATGAACTGCAGTGATCGCAAGACGGATTCTTTGTTTGCTTTGGCATGTTGCAGTTGTTTCGAAGATGACATTTTTTTTATGGGAAACGAAACTTTCTTTTTCAACGTAGGCCTACTAACAACAAATTTTATATAATGTCGAATTTCTGGTTCAATGTTTACGAGGGCCAATTCGTCAAAAAAATCACTAAGAAAGACCTTAGCAATGAGCAGTGCAAAAAAGGATTAAAGCTGGCGATGCAATCGAAACAGTCGCTCGCCATTAAGTATTTTTTGGATAATATATCCCTGACAAATAAAGACCTAAATTCGATCGCAAGCGACTTGTTTAGCAGAAACATTCCGATGGGCAACATTATACCTGATGCTGATATACATGTTTGCGCTAAGATTCTTCAAATTGCTGAATGTGTTGAGGTAAAGAGAAAGATATCCTTTACCATGTGCAACACACTGCTCCAATGGCCCAATCAACATCTTTTTCTCGAAGCAGCCCAGACACTGATCGCAAACTTCAATGCTGGTGAATTCTTGAGTGTCGTGAGTTATATCGCCGAGAAGAAATCTCGAGGTTATGAGGACAGTGACTACATGGGTCTTTTCACTGGCTTCTGGAAAATGCGTGAGGACCACATCAGAGAAATACAAGGAAGCCAGAATCGTGTGTATTCTTTGTTGAACGTAGCTTTCGGAAAGCTGGACAAGAACTTTGCTTTCATGTTGTCGGATATCATCTTGGATGACAAGATAAGAAACTACATACTTGATTTCTTAAAAGATCAATATGCCCACATGATCTATTTAAACAGATATGAGGAGGTTCTATTTGCGATGACTGTGTGTAAAGCGAGATGTGAGTGGCTTTATTTGGGCCTAAAGAAATTTTTCGAGGAAGATGACACTGCCCGAATTTTAGACCGTATTTCAAGATTTTTTTATGGAAAACCTAGATGTTCATGGGCGATTGAGAAACGGTGGAAGGATAATGTTCGAGAATTTACCAAAATTATGTCCGAATTTGAGCTTCGAAATATATATTGAATATGTATTGTTATACTAAAACATTACACTTCTTTGTAAATTTGTATCTTTTCGCTTACTAGAAGTTCTTTGTAATCTTTTAAAGTTTAAAATAATGCCAACATTTGCGTATTAATGTCACGAATAAAAGGATAATTGAAAAAAATGATTCATGTATAGGAGCAAAGTTTTCAAGAAAAAGGTTTTAGGCTTAAAAAACGACCGGTAACATTTGCTACAAATATGTCACAAATGATAATAAATGACTTATCGTCCAATTTGATTTAAGAAAAATAAAGTTAATTAATGTATTAAAACGGTGTTAATTTTTGGACGTTTAGCCACTGATTGCCGAAACATTAGACGTAACATTAGCAAATTAACATTTATGTAAATTTAAGGTTTATGTTCTAAACTTAATATCGTTCTTTCGGTAGTTTTCACAAAAATAATGATTTTTGAAATTTTTGAGCTTTTCAGATAAACAGGTTTAAACATCATTGGATATATCACTTCGAGAGTCATAATTAGTTTGATATCATTAACATTCTATAATTTCTAATGTGTAGTATTCCAAACAGAAATATCCATTATATAAAAAAGAAATCGCGTCCATCTTTGGTTTTGGTGTATTTATAGGGAGGGATGGTGGGCTTCGGGGTCATCCCAAACGAACTGCCTGTCATTACGTTATGGAGATACCTTCGCATCGCGCCTGCCCTTTTCAACAAGCCCCTGTGGTTCAGAAACACTCGGGTGGCTTCGGAATCATTCGGATGTTTTCGGGCATTTTTAGTGCGAGTTTGTCTGCCTGGCTCAGGGCCAAAAAAAGACGCAGAAAATAACCACGCATTTTAAATCCAAATCTCATTTCGATGGTTAAATTTCATCATATCGTCATCGCTATTGGTCCATTTTGGATTTTGTCAACCCACATGATCTTTTAAACCATCTGTCAGATTGCCCCAACATTTTTACTCAATAAGGCCGCCCCTTTCCATTTCTCGCTTCACAAATTTATGCTAATAGTGTACCCATAATGCATCGCTTAGGAATAGAATTGTGCGATGTTGATGTGTGTCTTAATTGGGTTTACAGATATTCATCGAGTTTGATGTCACTTTCTAATTTTTTTTGTAAGATTTCAGTAGTTTTGAATTAAGTGAGTAATCCTAACAACTCGATTAAACATTTTGGTTTTCCTATTTTTAAACGACTACCTTTTTAAGAAGCATTTATCAAACACTGCGCCTATTCTATCATTTTAACTGAAGATATAAGAAAGTTTTTGGCAAACAACACGTTTCCACTGTTTGAAAAAATCAGGGCAATTTAATGCAGTCACGGTGAGCCAAAATTAATACGCCTACATGTTTAGCTCAGGGCCCATTTTCCGAGGATAACTTAGCAAAATTTTTGGAGTTTTCCGTCAACAAATTGGCAAATTTTCCACGTTTTCCGAGCCATATTTTCAACATTTTCAAACATTTTCTGAATACCTAATTTGTCACATTTAACAAAATAAAAATTATGCAAATTTTTTAAGGAAAACTAGCTGGACGGCCTGGCTTTTCCCAGGCTGTTCATAGTTTCTATGCTAGGCGCACCAGGCGAATCTAAAAAAAAGTATGACATACATGTACATGGTTAAAAAAAACTGAGTATTGTAATTTGTTTAAACATAGTCGAGTGACATTAGCAAGAATTAGCTTCACTCGAGTTTTTTAAACCATAAATTCACTTCGTATTGCCAATTAGGTAACAGGTTCGTCTCTCACATTCGCCTGGTAAGCCTAGCATAGAAACTATGAACAGCCTGGGCAAAGCCGGGCCGTCCAGCTAGTGACTTTTATTTATTGATTTCTAATATATCCTGAGAGAAAATGTAACACTAGAGAAAAGAAGAAGATTATCAAGCTTAGTGGATAATGAATTGATTTGCAATGTGATGTCAAATTTTGATTGGAAACAATGTGTTTTTAATTAAATGCTAACATAATTTTGACATACTTTGTATTTCTCGTTTATTTACGTTTTTGATTTACTGTCATTTTCGGAATTTGTTCAACGAATTTTTCTCATTATAGCAAATTTCTATCACTTTGCAACAAAAAATTGAACGTCCCATTAGAACAAGTGAACAAAATCAGACTTTTTTCTATAAAAGCACCAATCAAAATGATTGTAAAATAAACGGACAAGGTGAACAGCTTTAAATTGAACAAAGCGGTCACTCATCGGTCTTTCTGTTCGACTTTTCAACTTTCTCATCGACGCGCGTGTCCAGGGCAGTTGGCATTAATTAAACATTATGCAAATGAATTAAAAACACGATTCAATTAGCGATTCAGCGTGGGAATATTTATTCCATTGCGAACCAGTTTCAAACCCGAAAGCGTGCGCACCTTTTGTCATATTCCGCGCTTCGGGGGGAAATCCCCATTTTTATCATTGTTTATACGTGCATGCTTCGTGTTTCACCCGAAAATAATTTGTGGCATTAGTTTTATAGGCGCTTTTACGCCATAACTTGGCACGAAACGCCACCGTCCAGAGCGTAAAACACGCGTTTGGTACCAACGTTTGTTTCTGAGTCCACATTTTTTTGCAAATTTGACGCAAATTACCGGAACATTCTCTCTGAAACTATTGCATTCTCCAAAAGGAATCCTCCGAAACGAACTCAGCCGTATGGCATCGAATTGAACTCTTGAGAAAACGATTTTTTCGAGAACGTTTTATAAATTTATAGACGACCCTTTTTTGAAATCTCCAATAACTGAAATTCGAAACAATATTCAAAATAATTCAATGTCCCATTGGAACAAGTCGAAATTTTTTTTTAAAAAATTGGTTAGTGAATTTGTTTTTAGGGAAACTTAGGGAAATCCAATTGAATGGCGCTATTAAGGGTTCAATTGTGATTCGGACTCCTAGTCCGATTTTACTAGTAATACTCCCCCCCCCCCCCTGTAATACCACATAGCACTGTATGTGCTGACCGTAGGGTAATAATTTGAATTGAATTGAAGTTGTTTTTATACATATACATGTATTTTTAAAAT
This sequence comes from Ommatoiulus sabulosus, assembly GCA_034697705.1. Classification (NCBI taxonomy): domain Eukaryota; kingdom Metazoa; phylum Arthropoda; class Diplopoda; order Julida; family Julidae; genus Ommatoiulus; species Ommatoiulus sabulosus. The sequence goes on from JAQGAO010002898.1 coordinate 6,908, forward strand.
ATTATATTATTACGATGCATGTTGCGTAAATAATATACAGTAACTTATAATGGGGGTACTCATACATAAACTTTACGAATCTGCTTTGGCAGCTCGTGAAATCACGTGTGTAAATTCGACAAGATCACAAGATTTTAAAATCAATCGAGGATCACTGTTTTTAGATTAACGCAATTTTTTTTGCACACGTGACTTCACAAATGCCAAAGTAGATTCGTAAAGCTTATGTATGAGTACCCCCACTATAAATTATATTATTTACGCAACATCGATCATAAAAAATCAATATACAAGTCGATTATAGTAGTAAAACTCAGATAGAAACTTTACGAACTGTACTTTGGCAGTCGTGAAGTCACGTCTACAAATTCGACAAGATAATTGGTTTACAAAAAAAATACTCGAGGTTATTACTGCTTTTAAACGAATTAGCGCATTCTTTTTGCACACGTGATTTCACAAATGCCAATGTAGGCCTACAGTTCGTACTTTATATCTGAGCTCCACTACTATAATCGACTTGTACAGTGTATATTGATTTTTTTCAACAAAAAAATGCTGGTGTTTAGGAACAGCAAAACGCTAAAACGTCTCGTTTTGTAAAAAAAAATATCGTTTTTCACAAGGAATGAACTGCCATCGACTTATTTCAAGATAAAAAAGAAGTTTTCAGAATGCATTCTTCTCTTGAATAAAAAGAAAACTGCCTGCCATGGGTGGAGAATTTTTGTATTTTTTGAAATATTTAAAAAAGCAATAATTTTTCCCCGAGACAAACTATTTTTTTGAGAATGTGGTGAGTCTAGAGAAACTGACGTAACGTGACAACGCTATTTTTTTCATTCTCTGACAAAAGTGAAAAAAAATATCCTCAACTATTTTTTATTCAAATTGATTTTCGCTGTAAGTTGCGTGCGAGCAAAGGCTCTTGCTTTTGCTCATTTCATTGTTATCCAGGCAACCGATTCCTGCGTTAAGTTGCGTGCTCGCAACTCTTGGAAGTCATTGAAATTTAATGAATAATCCGAACGGCTTGAAAACGCCTCGTTTATTGATTCCGTGTCTCTAAATATAGCTCGTACGCATTTTTTGTGCAAAAAAAAAGAAGATTAAAATAAGTTTTCCTTTGAATAATCCATTGAAAACCACACTCATGCTCTCACTATAGTTACGGCATATTAGTGCGTTTATTAATCCTCGATTAGCTATAAATAGGAGCGAGGATTAAGATGGATAGCTCTAGCCTGTTTTGGCGGCCCAACGGCGCTCTGGTAAATCGACCAAAAAGCACTTTATCAATTGCTTGGCTGAAAGTGGCTTGCAATAGTTTGGCCTATGAAGGTGTGAAGACATTTTTGGTTGGCAACATTTTTAGTCAAACGTCGTCTGCTACTTCATTGTTTTCATAGATAATCGTCGAAATTGACTATATTTTCTCATTTTTTGTACATATTTCAGTATTTTTGAATTATTGGAGTCATCGTAAAACCTTTTTATATCATGCAAGCAAGTACTACAGGCATTATATTTCAGAAATACTTTAAAAGGTCTCCATTTCAATAACATTAAAACAGAATATAAAATCCAGTGTTTATTATTCATCATATAATACAAAAATACATGAAATATGTACAAACAAAGTTAGAAAATATAGTCAATTTCGACGATTACAAATGAAAACAATGAAGTAGCAGACGACGTTTGACTAAAAATGTTGCCAACCAAAAATGTCTTCACAAAGGCAGTCATACAAACGAAGTTACAATATTTCTAAATACACGTTTTTCCATAATGAGTATACAGCCGACTCGCGTTTTTACGCATCTCCCATTTACGAAACGAACGTTTTCACGAACTGTTGCGCGGGTCCCGAAAATGTATGGCAACATTGACAAAGCTAATGACCCGGCATCGCGTGCAAAATTAAGCTTTTATGGACCCCGCTTCCTTCCTTCGTATTTCCTGGTGGCAGCCTTTTACAGCTTTTTTTTTCTGGAAATCACTCGTTCGGGGTGGCCAAATAGGTCGCCTTATCGAGTGCTCCCCCAAATTACTCTTTTTTTTATTATTTTTTCCAGGCAGTTTCGTGCATTCAAATTTATGAGCATCTTTGTGAGAGGACCCTGTTAAGTGGATCTGGCTCGGCACCAAATCAGAACCTCGGCATGGATGCATGGCGCACGATGGACGCGCTTCCGGTTTTCATCGGAAGCGTCTTTAGGTGAGGATCGCAACATCGAACACCCCATTAAAATCGGTTCGGGAACGACAAAACGAGTTACTGGTGACGTCATCAGATCAACGTTTTTGCTCGGGAAGATCATGGAATCTCTAGAGGACGTTGTTACCAGAATGCACCTTATGCAGATTTCGTCAGCATGCCATTATCACGTGACATTTCATTCATCCTATTGACGGAAATTACCCGGAGGCACGTTCTTTTAGTTGGCGAATCGATGAAATGATCACGTGATTCAGGCTCTTACGAAACTCTGCATTAGAACACACAAAATGCTTTTTGCAGGCGCCTACCACACGGCGTACACTAGCGCCACCAAGCGGGATAAAAATCGGCATGCTTTTTAAATGAGGGCGCACACAAAGAAAGCTAAGCCGAGCCAGGCTGAGCTTACAAGAAGCGTTGATAAGCTTCTGAAAGCAGATTTGTAAGACACAGAGTGGCACACAGATCAGTATGGGTCAAAAGTGTAGCCATGCACGATTTGAATGCTAGAAAGTTCGTGTTTTTTGTCTCTATTCATTTTGTATTGCCGTTACTGTTATCCATTCTGGGCGCCACCAAGCACACTGCCCATCACGCTGATATCAGCGTTCATTGTGCCCCCCAAAGCTGGAAAAAAAGAAGCTGAAAACAAGCACGAAAGAAACTGAAAGAAGCACGTCGAAAGTAAGCATTCTGTGTGTTCTTACCCTTAAAAAAGACACACGTATGTCATAACTAAATGCATGGTATGCACGTGATAAAAGAACGACATTTCATGTACCTTAACGTTAATAGTATAAGAATTTCCTACATTTTCAATTTAAGAATTTTCTACCTATATGACAATTTTCTACCCTCGTGGTAAAATGCCCGTTTAACTTGACGTAAGGGGAGTTATCTTTATAAAAGCTAATTATTAATAAGTCGATTCCGATGTAGACGCTCGCGTAGTTTTCTAAGTTATTGAGTTGGAGCGTCGTAATCTCTACGGCGATCGTAATATCGCCGTTCATCAATTAGTTAGGAGGAGTTAAGCAGTCGCGACGTAATCGTGTCACGTCCCATTTGTCCGTGCTTTTCATACGCGAAAGACGCTAATGCAAACAGGGGCCATGATTGAGAATTTAATCAAACGGCGCTCCAGGCAAATGCAAATGTTGATCCTCTCTCCTCGTCTCCGGAGCCGTTTTCAAACGACTCCCTCAAACGTCATTTAATATAATAACATTTTCTCGAACGGCGCGTATTCGCAGAAATAGGGCCACCAGGGGGAGTTGCGCCTTCGGAATGGCTCCCCGTTGAAACGCCGTTGGAAATTAGTATTTATCGGGAAATCTGATTGGGAAAAATAATTTCGAGATGAACGACTCCTGGTTCGTACACTCGAGAAATACGCGACAGAATTGCACGATGACGAGGGGAACAAGACTTCTCTAATATACATGAAATGCATTATGGGAAAGTTTAGAAATTCATACGTGATAGAAATCGACTTTTATTTTCGAGTTTCGCTGTTTCTGTCGTGTTTATTTCTCTTAAAATTTGCCTCATTTTTCGAAGCAACTTAAAGTGATTAACAGTTGTTAAAAGTTAGGGTCCAGCTGGTGAATGATGTTTTGAGAAGATTATAGGGACGTTTGATCTATCTTCACATTTGCATGATAATAATTAGCATTACCCTAAATGTTGGCAATCACTGATTGCATAGGTGTTTCGCTGCATTGCTAAGCTAAATCGATAAATGTATATGGTGTGGATATGGATACCAGGAAACGTTTACAGTATATAAATGTACAGCTGTACTGTAAACCAGTTATGTGCGACAATAGGGTATACCAGGGATAAAGGGCGCACACATTGATTTTGTAATAATGGCATATTATTGGGCTTAAAGTTGCATTGTATAGAAAAGAGTGCCACGTTAATTAAACAATTTATGGCACTGGAAGAGTTTCAACTCGTTCTTGATTCGTGTTCACTTTCCAAGTAAAATTTGCTAACAAAATTAAAAAAAAAATGAAAATGGAATGGGATTCGTGTTTCGCTTTTGTCCCGCAGAATTGCAAATCCCTTTACAGATGTTTCGTAAATTTGCCTTTGAAATTGAACAGTCGAGAGATTCATCTATTACAGGCGTCTTGGAATTGTTTAGCGCGCGTCAGACGTTCGCAGTTTCGCGAAGTGCATTAGTGCATGTATTGATTAACTATTCAAAATATCTCGTCTAAGCCCAAGGTTTTTTTATCGTCAATATCAACTGGCGTGTTCAATAGGTTAAAGTTAATGTCCCTTTCTATCGATTCCCTTCCGTGCTGCACTTTTATGAGCTTGTCGCCAAACCCATTTCCTATCTGACACCGACTTTGACAACTAGATAATGGACTCAGAACGGTGCATAAACACGAGCTAAGTGAGCTTTTCTCCGCGCTATAACGAATATGCCGCGCGTTTATAGCGAATCGCGAGTTGTGTCGACGAATAAATTATACGGGCTTATCGAAATAATGCTCATTTGTCCCGAAAGAAAAGAGGAAACGCGGCCCAGGTTGAAGCGTTTTGCGAAAATATTGGCTTTTTATAGCTCCTTTCTGCTTCATAAATAAATAAACACAAACACCACATTGTGCAAACACGGGATTTGCTCTACATGCAGCTCGCAGACGCTTTTTTTGGGAAACTGAAATTGGGCGTGAAAGTGGCTCTTAAGTGGCATTGACAGGAAAGAAACTCCAGAAAACGAGAATCATTTCGCTTTCGTTTTTCATAAAAAGAACGAATTTATTTGAGAAACGTGGAAGAAACTCTCCCAATCTATATTAAGTAGTTTTAGAGAGATTTTAATCATTCAACAACTAAGTCATGAATAGCATATGTACAGTGTATATCAAACATTGTCTGTTTTAACCCGTAGCCCGAACAATGAAAGGCACATTGTTTGTTTGAATGTTTTCAAACAAAAAATAGCTAGATATTGTTTTTTTTAAAGGGTTCTTCTGTGAAAAATTCTAATTATGAACAAATTTACTTACAATATCTTTCAAATATTTCGTCTTTTTATTTCTCTAAACCCTTTCGAAGTAGCTATATAGATTTCATCGATTTCAAAGACAATACAGTGTGTATTGACTTCTTAATTAGTTTAAGTCCGTTTTAAATAGTTCGGTGCAACCGGTCGTTGCATGCACTTGAGGCGAATCAACTAGCTGGTTCGTCCGGCTATGCCCGGCTGTATACCGATAGAACGAAGCGATCGAGTGAAAGCGACGAAGTAGGCCTAATAAACGAACACAAAACATACGGCGCCCCGTATAGCGCAAGATTATTATTCTTTTTTTTTCGTTTTGTACGCCCTTTGCGTCATCACGTACAAAATGAAAAAAATAATGTTCCGCTACGGGGCTCCGTATAACCACGGCCCCGGAGCCATGGCAGGCAAGCATCCAGCCAGCCATCCACAACGCCCGAAATATACAGCTCTTTTTTATATACAGTATATATAGTTATAGATACTTAAGTTAACTAAAATTGTCCCATCAATAGGTTAACGTCTCTTTTCTCTCCACGTTTATTTCTGTGAAAGAAGCGCGAAAATCCCTATTTATCTTGGAAGAATATGTTTCTACTCCGCGAACTCTGTTTTTTTCCCAGCCATTTATAATGTACATGTGTACTGTATAGGTGCCATTTTTGACGGTATACTCGGATGCGCGTCATCCGCCATAGGTAGTGCTGGGATTTTGAAAAGGGGCCTATATCGTATAGTTGGGGTATTGGTTTTAAAAATGGTTGAATCCGCGTCGTAAATCCTAGCGTCTACCTGGTTGTTGTAGTCCTCGGTGGGTCGTGTTTTGTCGTATTTTCGTTGGTTGAATTCTCCCGCGTGTTGGTTCGTGACCGGACTTTGTTGGGCGATTAAAGGGGAATTTATAACGAACGAGGAGTCGTTAAGGAATGTGAAGGGAAAACGATCGTCGTTTTGTCGGATCAACTCGCTGAAAAACGAGTGGAAACGAGATCCTCGGAGGCTATTTCGCCAAGATTTACAAGCGTGTTTACTATCGCCTCCGATGGCTGCCGGGTATTTGCAGTAATTCTATCGCGCCTACTTTCGAGTCCGGTCTTCTTTTCCCAGCAGACGATTGTAGTATCCCGCGACTCGTGGGATTGGCTGGAAACTCGAGCACCAACTTTGGAAGATTCGTCCTCCTTGTTTGCTCATTTTATGTTTGCCCAACACTAAGTTCCTAGAAGTATAGAATATACCGCGCGTTGTTTCTCCGCTGTTCAAATATGCGAGTTAATAGCGACGAATCAAACGAAAATACGCGACTCAAAAATGCTCGCTTTTGGGTTAAAACTGTCGAGTTAAGAGATGTTGCGGGACACCTAAGCAACTGGTTTCATCTTATAAGGATTAGGAATTAGCAATGGTGAGGTACTATTAAGTAAATCTCGTAGGCTGTGACAACCGAGAGGCCCTGACCCGTTTAATTGGTTTTAAATGAATTGGCTCACTCGAGCTATTAATGAATAGATAGAATTGCCATATCATTGATAAAGAAATTTGAATTGTTGGTGCGTAATTTATTATACAGTAAAACCTGGAAAGTGACTACTTTCTAGTGTATTGGTTTTTCTAGTAAACATTTTCTTTTTACAAATTTCCTGTATGGTGACCACCTGTCTATTGTGTACAGTGACCAGTGTACTGTTGTCTTATTGGCAATTTTTACATTGTCAATGTACCTTCTTAAAAAGTGACCAGATAACAGATGAGTCACCTTACATCCTGCTTTAATCCTAGAGACTCTCAAATAGTTCAGCCAATCTTGTTATTTAGATCGAAAAAAATTACTGAAAGCATGTTCATAAGAATCAAAAAGTTTTTAAAACAAGGAAAACTTGGTAATTTTTTCTTAAATAAAACCAAATGTGCATTAAGGCAATAAATAAATATTGAAATAGCAAACATCACGAAACATTCTGTATGGTATTTGAGTGCATTCTCGTTCAATGTCAATTCAGCGACTGTTTCCGGTTTTGTAGCGTAGATATAATCTTTCCTCTATCCTCATAAAAATACTTTAGTAGCTATGAGTTGTTTTCGGAAACCCTGTATGTAACTGCTAACGTGTATCGAAAAACAAATCGGAGAATTTAAATCTTTTGGTATAGGCCTACTATTCAAAAGATACGAAATGTCCCCTATTGTATATTTTAAATTGAAAAATAATCATAACTTTAACGCAAAATACAGATTCAATATTTATAACTGTTTAAAAAAAAATTCAAATTTCAGTATAAATAATATACTATATTTATAAAAACAATAAGTTTGGTTTCATAGTTAGGTAGGATTTCACTATAGCTTTACGATATTCTTCACGACATGTATAAAAAAGAAAACTTATAAAACGCTGTCTCTTTTTATTATTTTTTTTCCCATCATTTTCAAAGATGATGAGCCCAAAAATTATTTTTTTCGGCTATGCCGGGTCCCGGCACACGGTCATTGCCAGAACCCGTCGCTAAGGGTCGACCATAAATTTTTAATGGTCGAACCTCCGTTTATTAAAGATAGAGGGATCGTAGCAACCTTATTTATCGGAGGCGATAAAGTTGAAATACGGTTTTTGATAGAAAACTCTCATCAGTTTTTATTGCTGTAAAATGGCCCGGCTTAAAAGCGTGAGCTGCATCGATGTCACCTCAGTTATGGCTGCTTAAGAACTTCCTTAAGTCATTTTTATTTGAAAAAATCGCCCTCGATGCCAAGCCGAACAAATTTCTCACGCTTTTGGGATACGCTTATATACGAGACATAGTTGAGAACCCATTTTCCAGCTAAAAAGTCGTTTCGACATTCCTTTACACCAGTGGCATTGTTAGCGAGTCGGACGATATGATCGCACTTCCATTTTTATTCGGTCATTTTAAATGCACTAAATATGTCACTGGAAGGAAATTGAAAAACTTTAAGACAGCCGAAAGGAGACGCATTTCTCTCGTTTTTTAGATTTATTTCATAATTTTCGAAATCAACAGCATCTTAACTTCGAAATTGAACTCCCAGCGCCTAGAAAAGTGGAATTTGACAATATGGTTCGGACATTGGTCAACACGAAGCCTCCATTGGTCAGTCCACAAACGAAAACGAGTACGTCCGTATGAAACTTAAGCCTCGTTAAATCATACCTCGGCATTTTGCAGAGCTGGTATAGAAGAAGCAAGTTTTCAAAATAAATAAATATGGTAGCTGGACTTGCACTTATCAGCTTACAACTTTTTTCCTCGTAAATGAAGTTGCACCAAACGTATACATGTATTTTCCTGTCTGATCCTGTATGCATCATTGTCAGATAACTTTTAATAATCTTCGTCATGTTAATTAATTTGGAATTGTCAGAGACATCCATTAGGCGCATTCGATTTGCAGTAGGAAAAGATGATTGATTTACATTTAATTTCTGTTTTATTGGTGCATTTGACATGAGATGCAGATGAAACTTGCGCCTGTTTTACCTGTATAAGAGCAAAAGACGAGGGTTGTGATATATTACCTCCATGATAATGTTTACTATAGCATTTCTTTGTAATTGGTCTCTTTTCTACTTTCCATGTTGATATTGTTAAAAAAAAGTAGATGGCAGTGATGAGATTTGAACCTAAAACCAGCGCCTTAAACCACTCGGCCACATTACCTTCGGTACCTAACTTTTCTTACCATTTCTTTGCAAATGGTATCTTTTTACCATCATATTAATAAGAAATACCAAGTACAGAAGATGGCAATGGTGGGACTCGAACCCACGCCTCCATATGGAGATTGTTGTCTGAAACCAGCGCCTAAGACCACTCGGCCACATTACCTTCGTGACTGGACTGTTCTTACCATTTCTTTGCAAATGCATGGTATCTTTTCCACCATCATGTTAATAAAAAAAAGGACAAATACAGAAGATGGCAACGGTGGGACTCGAGCACGCGCCTCCATATGGAGACTGGTACCTAAAACCAGCGCCTTGGACCACTCGGCCACATTACCTTCGTGACCGGACTGTTCTTACCATTTCTTTGCAAATGCATGGTATCTTTTCTACCATCATATTAATAAAAATGAACAAATACAGAAGATGGCAACGGTGGGACTCGAACACGCGCCTCCATATGGAGACTGGTACCTAAAACCAGCGCCTTGGACCACTCGGCCACATTACCTTCGTGATCTAGCTTTTCTTACCATTTCTTTGCAAATGGTTTTTTTCTACTTTCATGTTAAAAAAAAATAACAAGAACATAAGATGGCAATGGTGAGACTCGCACCCACGCCTCCATATGGAGACTGGTAGGCCCTACCTAAAACCAGCGCCTTGGACCACTCGGCCACATTACCTTTTGTGACCTAGCTTTTCTTACCATTTCTTTGCAAATGGTTTTTTTTTCTACTTTCATATAAAGAAAAAATACAAGTACATAAGATGGCAATGGTGAGGCCCGCACCCACGCCTCCATATGGAGACTGGTACCTGAAACCAGCGCCTTAAACCACTCGGCCTCACATTACCTTCGTGACCTAAACTTTATTCTTGACGAAACTGCCTGTTCTTCTCTTTACGTAGATATTGGTAGAATAGTCGGTTAAATACTAGTCTAGCATCAGAACTAAACAGATTAATGGCTTATTGTAGTACTGGCAATGATTTCATTTCATTCCTCGTTTACTTTAGTTACTCCTTGACCAAGAAAATATAATTTTAATCGTGTGAATATTTATCCGTAATTGTCGTCGCAGCAAATTTCGAGTTTAATTAGGCGGAGCGAATTGAACTTGAATTGTTGTTTAATTAAAATGCTGTTGTTGTTCAGGTGGGGGTTGGACTCGTTTTTCTCCGTGCGGTAGTTACGCTGACAAACGCGTTTATGAGGTGAAACAGTTTGCAAATTTCTCACAGTTTTCATGGAGCAGAGTTCGTTTCTGTCCTTAAATAGTTGTTGATGTGCGGTCGAAGCGGGGTTAAGTGGGTTTAGTCCATTGTACATGTATAGATTTACGATTAACGAGGCAATTGTTTTAACAGTTTGCGAAGAAAGGTTAACTGAAAGAGATGTACACATTCAGTGATTTGGTTGCGCACATGTTTAGACTGGCGCTTACTTTCATCTGACCGTTGACTGGTGAAAACGATCAATTTATGACGTAAACATGGTACTGTTCGATTTGAAATGGAAACTAGTACCGCAACATGTACATGTGTAGAGCATTTACCCTAAAAGCGTCTTAGGGCTCGGTTATCTAAATGATTTACGAATTGAAGAAGACAGTAATTCAGAATTAAAATTGTTAAATTAATATTTTTAAATGTTGCAATAAATTTAAAGTTAATATAAAAATGCATGGACGTAATAATAATTTGTCATAATGGAAAGATACTGTATGTCATATTTCTAACATGCCAAGGCCGTGGTAATTAAGCGATACTGTAGTAAGTTGAGTGTCGATCTTTCATGCGAAACAATTTTTCACGTGCTTGGCATATGCATGTACTGGCTATTTTGTCATTTTGTTCACATTGGAGTAGCGATCTTTCTTAGTATTTTTATACATGCAGTATACTTTCTTAAGAATTGCGATAATACGTATTCGTATTATATGCAGTATATATTGTTTGTTTCAGTTGCTTTTCTGAAGATCTTTGAGGAGAATGGATTCGAAATTTCTCATTTGGGACACGATTTGCCGGAGCCTCAAAAAGGTGGCGCCACACGAGTTATAAATATTGGCTGCATTGTTGGCTAAATATTGTCGAATTTACATTGGTCGATAAGCGCTGCTGAGAAATTGTGTATTTTAAACACGAAAATCCATAACCTAATTTGCTCGGATAGATGCGCTGTTTTGGAAAAAAAAGTTGCACGCCATACAATGAAGGCATTGTCTTTGGTTTTGCTATAGCACGAGTGAGTATATGGTCTTTAATTGAACGAGACGCGAGCGAAGGCGGCTGAAGCTTTGAAATTTATAACCCATTCAATATTTCAAAATTTATCATAAAATGAGATCTCTCTCAGCTCCTAGTTGTAAATATCCTGAGTATTGGATTTCTTTGTCGTATAAAAATGTGTTTCGTCGGCGCATTAATCGGATAGTTCAAGTGTGTAAGACAGTGTCGGCAGATTAAACAACAGTTTATTTAACAAGCTAGTTCCATTCAAATTAAATCGATTAAATC